>CAUYRT010037981.1:0-11655 GCA_963574885.1 Lepilemur ruficaudatus | reverse complement strand
GAAAGAAATTAATTGGCTAACGAAAAATATATAGAAAAAATTAGCCGGGCATGGTGGCTCATGCCTGTAGTCCCAGCTACTCGGGAGGCTGAGGCAGAAGGATTGCTTGAGCCCAGGAGTTTGAGGTTGCTGTGAGCTAGGCTGATGCCATGGCACTCTAACCCAGGCAACAGACTGAAATTGTGTCTCAAAAAAAAAAAAAACTGTAAAAAATACATATGTTGTGAAATACTAGGGGAAATTTGAACACTGATTGGTTACTTGTTAATTGTTTTTAGGCCTGTGTAGGAGAAGCTGTGTCCCTGGGCCCCACAGTTCCTCGCCTTGACCACTGCAGTGCATGCTACCCAGAATTTAGCTGCCAATGCCTGCATTTCTTGGCCTGAAGATTTTCTCAGTCTTCTTTGCCTGCTCATGTGGCTTTGTGCAAGTGCTAAGGGTTAATACTTGCCAGGAGCAGCCCTCTAAAAGTCTAACTTACAACCTTCTTTTTTCTGTCTCACTTCTCTCTCTTCCCCAACTTCCCCACTGGTGTTTCCCTCTCTCAGACAGACTATTTGCACTTAAATCTTTTGTTGAGGGTTAGGGTTGAGACATGAGAACCCCAGGAGTGGGACAGGACTTTGCCAAAGAGCAAGCTTGGACATGTCAGTTCACTGAGCAAAAGCTGCTCGACCTTGAGGGGGACATCCCACTGATCAGGGATGTCTGCAAACGGATCCTGCCTTGAAGCTTGAGGGCTACAGCCTAGATGTCTGCAAAGGACCCGGGCTTATAATCCGAAGGTGGAGAGAATGATCAAATGTCTGCCCAGCAGATAGGAGCAGTTTGCTATTGTAAGCCTGAGGCAATGTTCCTATCTCTCTCCTGAGTTCATGTCTCAGTAAATGAGGAACGAGATAAAGTAGAAAGAAGTACGTGGTCTCTTTGTTCCAATTTAGATTATATGCTTTGCTGCTAACTCATGAGCTTTTCATATGAAATCATTGTAATCTATAACATGAAAAAGAGAATAAAAATGGGTGCTAGACTTCAGTCAGTATCACCTGGCTCACTGGAATGCTGGTGGTCTCCTGACCTCCCCACACCCTTTCACCGTACTTTTTGTGTCTGTGCCTTTGTCTCTCCCATCTCTTGCAACGCACACTGCATGGGGACCCAGTTATATCAAGGGCATTTCAAACCCCCGATAATCTTTGTCTTAGTTTCAGCTTCTGAAGGAAACCAAGGAATGACATTGGGATAATGACATTTTAATTATGTTTAAAAAAAGACTTCTTAATTGTTGGAGGTATATACTGAAATATTTACAGATAAAATTAGATTGTCTGGGATTTGTTTCAAAATACAAATGTTGGGGACAGTGGATAGAGGTGTAGATTTGAAAAAAATGGCAGAATGATAATTGTTGAAGCTCAGTGATAGACATGGTTGTTCAGTATATACTTCTGTCTAGTTTAAAATGTCTAAACTGACCAAAGATTTTGCACAGGAATATTCATAGCTACTTTATTTGTAATAGCCAAAAACTGGAAACAACCAGAATGTCCTTCAGTGGGTGAATACTTAAATAAGCTATGGTATATCTTCACCATGAAATGCTACTCAACAATGAAAAGGAGCTCATTTTGTTACAAAACAACCTCAAGAGCAATATGCAGAGTGAAAAAAAAATCCAATCTGAAGAAATCACATGATTCCATTTATATAACATTCTTGAAATGAAAAAAGTATAGAGATGGAGATAGATTAATGGTTGCCAGTGGTTAGGGCAGGGAAGAGGTAGGTATGACTATAAAGGAGAAGCATGAAGGAGATAATTGTGGTGACAAACCCATGCAGTAGCTTGATTGTAGGTGGTGGTTATATGAATCTATGCAATGGCATAGAACTGTGCACACAGACACATACCTACACACGTACACACACACAGAAAAAATGAGTGCATACAAAAGTGGTGAAATCTAAATGAGGTCAATGGGTTGTACCAATGTTGGTTCCCATCTTTTGAATTTGAACTGTATGTAAGATGTAATTATTGAGAGAAACTGGGTGAAGGATACAAGGAATCTCTCTAAACTATTTTTGCAACTTTTTGGGAATCTATAATTATTTCAAAATAAAAAAGTTTTTAAAAAGTAAAGAAATAGAAATACATTTTTAAAAAGGGCATCCAGATTCAACTGAGTCCCATATTCAGTGCTGACAGTACAAAAGTCCAAGCTTCCTTTCCTCTATCCAGCAGCAGGAGCAGAAAGGTCTTCACTTGAAGCTTAGTAGTGTAATAATTATAGGCCATGAACCCTCTAAACCTGATCATAAAGCCCACTTGTAGATTTGATAAGCTTTCCAACATCTTAATAAATTCCTTTTCTGCTTAAACTAGACAATGTGGGTTCTGTTGTTTGCAGCTTTGAGTGCAGGCTGATTTTTATTCTGATGGTTTCTATTACCTGTCTTTGTCTCCTGAGGGATTTGGGAGAGTGCTAAGTAAAGCTAAAATATCTCTGTGCACACTGAAGCCACTGATGAAATTGGTATCAAAATAGAAATTAATAAATGGATATTCAATATGCCTCCAGACTTTCTTTGTTATAAGCCTGGTATAGCTGCTTACTTACCTCTACAAGCAGAGAGAACTGGAGTCTATGCTGCCTTATAATTATTGATGGTCCTCACTTTCTCAAGTTTTTTTGTTATTCTGGAATCCCTAAGAAATCAGAACTCTTGTGTATACATCTGTGTCCAGAATATGGATTTTTCTTTGATACCTCACTAATGTAATAATACACAGCACTGTCCTCCCTCAAACCCCCAAACAGTGGTCCATACTTGTTCTTAGATGGCAGGAAGAGTGTGCATAGAGACCTGTCCTGATACTAAGTCAGTTTCAATAAGGGCTCTGAAAGGGGCATATTGAAGAGAGCTTTCCTTTTACCCTATATTGTAAGAAGATCAGGAGTGGACAAGAGGACAGGCAAAGGACAGAGAAGAAAGCAGGAGAAAAGAATGGCACATATAGTTCAGTGAAAAGGAATAAGATTTGTAGAAATTGTTTTGGCCTAAGTAAAAGAAGAAGAAAGAAAGCCAGGGCAGGATCTTTCAGGACCTCGCAGTCAATATTCCCCCTATGACCCTTACTGTGGCTTTGTATTAAATGTGTATGTGTGTAGGAATCCCTGTTGGTGTTGGAGCTTTATACGTAATCCATTCACTTAGAATATGAAGAAATTAATTTACGAAGTTTACAAACGCAGAACCACATGGACAACTTCAATTGAATGCAATTTTACTTTTGGTTCAAATTAGAAATGGCCAGTTTTATTATACATCTTTCCCTTGATCCCAGTTTTATATTTGTGATTAAAATGTATGATAGCTAAATAAGCACTTTGTAAAATATTACATAACTGCCCAATGGGGCTGCCCCACAATGGAGATGGTAGAGGGAATTGTCGGAGGTATGTACACATGCTGTAACTGCACAACAGTTTCTCCTTCATACTTTTGTCATCGTTCCTTCTCTATTTTCAAAAATTACTACCATTGAATATTAATTTTTTTTGAGACAATGTCTCACTCTGTTGCCCACAGTGGAGTGCAGTGGCAGGATCACAGTTCACTGCAATTTCCAACTCCTGAGCTCAGGCAATCTTCCTGCCTCAGCCTCCCAAGTAGCTGGGACTACAAGCTCACATCGCCACACCTGGCTGATTTTTAAAATTTTGTAGAGATGAGGTCTTGCTATGCTGTTGCTCAGGCTGGTCTTGAACTGGGCTCTAGTGATCCTCCAGCCTTGGACTCCCAAAGTGCTGGATTACAGGCGTTAGCCACCACACCTGGCCTTGGATATTAATATTTTTGACAAAAAACAAAAATCTCAGGGAAGTTGGGGTAGCTCTGGGTCTGTCAAGGGTCACCATTAATTATCATTCCCTACTTTTCTTTCATAATTTCTAGTTTGCAATCTACTTTAACATCCTTTGTTTCCCATTATGATTTTGATTCACTATAATACCTGAGAAAGAGGTAGGGACTCAAATTATTATCAAAAATTTTAAAATGCAAAAGATGAAGCTTAAAGAGGTTAAGTGACTTGTTCAAGGTCACAAGCAGTAAAAAGATCCCCCATCTCCCACATTAGAAACAGAGTAAGCCTCCTGCCCTCTCTAATACTAACACATTAACTGAGAGAAAAGAGAGCCCTGGGGAATTTTCTCTAATCACCCCACATTATAGCTGAGTAGCACAGATTGCCTTCTACTTCTTCTCAAATCCCATCGCACTTGCCATCTGCAAAATTCACTTGAGCTCTTCCTCATATTTTTCCTTGTCTTACTTTCAAGTGTTTAGTGAATGGAAAATGGTATGTGTGTGTGTATGCGTTTGTGTAATTCCCTATTTATGTAGTACAAGCATTAGAAAGAGGAATCTAGACTTGTATTCGCACAAAATTTAGCACAGTATCATGTTTACAAATAAATTAATTTTTATTTGAATTTAATTAGATTAATGATAATCAGCATGGAAAATACAGATTTGGTCCCTAAGAAGATAAGATAGAGAAAAGGAAATCTTAGTGGAAGTAGGCCAGGTACTTTCTTGCCTGCTGAGAGCATCAACATCATTTTAACCATTCTTTTGTCAACACTTAATTCCTTTGTCCTTCTTGTTGCACTTGCCCACTTCAACCATAACCCTGGATCAACCTGAAAGTCAGCCTTCTTCACTCCTTACATTGGTTAGTCTAGAGACAAGGTTACAAGCAACAGAAAGATTAGCTTACGCTTGCTTAAACGATAAAGTGTATCTGGATTGAAAAGTCCATAGGTGAAACTCAGATAAAGCTTGATCTTGCAGCCCAAAATATGTGAGCAAGAGCAAGTTTCTTTTTGGCTTTCTACTCTGTCTTCCCTCCCTTAAGCTTGGTTTCATTTTCAGGCAAGGCCCTGATGATCACAAGACGCCATCTAGCAAATCCTTCTGCATTCACACCCATCAGGGAAAAGCAAAAATTTCAATCCAGTGTTCACAGTAAAAGTCCTAGGTCACGTGTCCACCATTTAACCAATTCCTTTGGCCAGGTAAGTGGGATAAAATGATATGTTTAAACTCTGTTCTGTGTTGCACATTGGACCTGGAAATGAAATCAATTTCTCTAGATTCACATGGACCCTGAAATAGAAATTAGTGGCTACTAGAAAAAATGAAATAGATACCATAGATATGGTTAACACATGCTCTCTATATTCCTATATCTCGGTGATAGATGTCAATAGAAAAAAAACCAACCATGTGGAATTTTTAAATTATCATTAATTAATATAATTAATTATTATTATTAATGAAAATTCATGATCTCCAATGTCTGCAGGATTCCTATTACATTAATTATTCTCCCTTTTCACTTTTCACTTTTTACTAGATGCTTTTCCTCAGTTTATTAACTCAATCAAGTATCTCTCTCTTCATAAATATGAAAAAAATTTACTGAAACCAATGCCATTTAACTACTGGTCCATTTATTTTCCCTCACAGCCAAGCACTTGAACTCTACATACAATTATAAACCATGATAAAGTGAGACCAAAAAAAGGTCACTATGCACCCCACAAAACATTGAACATCTCCCCTCCCAGCTAATTTAACTGACTGGTACTTCTTTACCAATCCTTCCTCTAGTCTGCCCTTCCTATAGAAAAGCTTTATTGAGATACCCAGTCGTGGAACTGCCTTCACTTTTTGATAGGAAGCCCCTATTTCCTTCAACTCTCCCCAAGATTATCCAGTAGAAGGTCAAAGCCTATAAATAGGTTTTTTTTCTAACACCTTCTTACTGAAACACCCCTCAGTTCCTTATGATGAGTGTTCTCCCCACCTACAACAAGTAATAAAACCAACTTGTTTAAATAAAGGTGTGTTACTGGTGGTCTTTAGCTGGAAGGTACTGGCAATCAATTACTGTATTCACTGAAGTTCATTGAAGTATCCTTCATCTCTCTTCTGAATTATTCCAACATCCTCAAAATGATTTTCCCCATCCCTAGTCTTATTTCCTCCCAATCGATGTCTGAGTGCTTGCCAGAGTGATCTTTCTGAAACTCAGTTCTGATTGTGTCACTCCCTGCCTGCATATTCCAAAGAATAAAGTCCAGATATATTAGCCTGTCCTGTGACATCCTCTTTGATCAGTTCCCAAACCACACCTCCTGTCTTATCAGTCACTGCTACCTCCCAAAGTCCAGTTCCGTGCACCAGCCTTGATGAACTTGCTTGTAGCTCTTCCGGAGCATTTTTCTGAACTCTGGAATGTCCTTTGGACATCTCCTGATGTCTAGAAGTAGTTTTCATGTAGCTAACTTCTACTTGTTCTTAAAGACTTGGCTCAAGCTTTTCTGAAAAGCCTTCTTGAATATCCCCAGGAGTAACTATTAGTAGTTTGTGTGTATTTCTTTCATGGTATATATCACACTGCACTATATTTACTTATTTGTTTTCCCTATGAAGTTCCAACTTTTTGAGGTCCAGAACCTTGTCTTATGCATCCTGATATTCCCTGGCAGTGGACCTCACCCAAGGTTCTTCTCCCACTGTGTTTGGAAATGGAAATTGTGGCGTGGGTAGCTCTTCTGCTATGCCTAAAAATGGAAGTGGGGGGTGGTCAGCATGCTCAGGGATTGGGGACTGCTTTATGGATGAGGTCTAGAGATAATAAATATCTTGTAAGATATTGGACAACCCTGCACAAAAATTATTTTAAAGAATTAAGCCAGGCTGGTGCTTAACGCCTGTAATCTCAATGACTCAGGCGGCTGAGGCAACAGGATTGCTTGAGGCCAGGAATTTGAGGCTGCAGTGAGCTATGATTGTACCACTGCTCTCCAGCCTGGGCAAAAGAGTGACACCCAGTCTATTTAAAGAAATATATTAAATATGTCACCCAAAATGCCAATAGCACCTCCATTGAGAAGCACCTTAGGTTCTCAATAGGTGTTTGTTTGGGAATGAAATGAATAAATAAACGTAAATGAATAAGTAAAATAAAGTAAAAAAATGAAAGAATAGATTAATGAATAAGTGAAGGAGGGAAATCATCATGTTCACTGTATTTGGAGAGGCACCATGGGAAATTCATGCTTTGACAACTGAAAATGTCCTGGTCATATTCTCTACCCTTGTCCCCTGGGGTTCTGCGTGCAAGGTGCAACTTCAATTGAAAGAACCAATTAAATCTGCAGTGCCCAACCCTGGGGCTGCAGACGGATACCAGTAAGGTCCATGGCCCAACAGGAACCAAGCTGCACAGCGAGAGATGAACCACAGGCAAGCAAGCAAAGTTTCATCTGTATTTACAGCTGCTCCCCATCACTCCCCATCTCTCCCCAACCCCCACCCCCACCGGCGTCTATAGAAAAATTGTCTTCCATGAAACTGGTCCCTGATGCCAAAAACGTTGGGGACCATTGAAAAAGATTCATATGAAGGTAGGGGGAAAATCAGGCCATCTAGATGTGAGAGGGGAGGCATTTCTGTAAGGCTTTCCAGACCATTTGCTCCATGACATTTACCTCACCTTTTTCAAGACAAGACCTTCTAGTTCTGACTTGAATTTTATATCCAACCATTTAACCTAAGGCCCATTATTTGCAGTTTATTGTTGCTGCAAATTAAAATCCACAGGGAGCAGACACGCACTATGGTTTTATTTGCCAATATAAGTGCGGAGTGACTCACATCCTCCCTTCAGGGGAATCTTCGCTAGGTAAAACTTTTCCAGGCCTCAACTTTTCCTGGAACAACTTGGTCATTATAGACATAGGCACTGAATCAAAAGCTAATTGAATCAAAACTGTGGATAATTTAATCTGGAATTCTAGAGCCATTTAGTGCATAAATAATTGACACCAAGTGTCTTTTATGCAAGGATGCCAACTGTTTCTGGATCCCACTGCAATCATTTCCAGTTTTAAAGGCAATATTTTAAACTATTTCAATCTGTTCACCCACCCAATGACATAGAGATTTTAATGTAATACCAACTGATAAATATTATTAATAGCTGATGATCTTGATGATCTAAACTATTTGAAAAAATAAGCAGCACCCTTATAAAAGTTTTAAATTTTTTTATTCATAATTTTCATGGAAATATTTTTCTAAATTTTTAATTTCACTGGAGAAAATACTGGTAAAGCCTTTTCATAAGGATGGCCATGAAGGATTTCTGTTCATCTTTAATAAATATAGGCCCAGCATATCCCCAACTCCAAGTGTTTTAGTTCCTCATCTCCCATTTGAAAGAAGAATTAAAAAAAACCATTTCCTTTTCTTTACCATTCTCTTGAGACCTGTCAAACTGGTAAACTACTTCATAGTGATCTATTAATGGCAGCTAATGGCTAGTGAGGTGCTGAAATAGCCTTTTAGCAATAATGCCTTGATTCACTAAATCTACTGGTAAATCCAGTGGCAGAAATGTTTTCAGGCACTCATGGTAGTTCAAGAGAGAGAGATTTGAGAATTGAATGAATCTAAGGCAAGCACTTCCTGCAGTTCTTCAATTTTTATTAATGCTGTGGAAGATGTTTCCATATAAAGATCAGCTCCTCAGATCTTACTTTGCAGGAAGGTGCTATCTTTACCTACAAGCAAAGCTAATCAGGACTGGCTCAATGGATATAAGGAGTACATTAAATTCAATTAAACATATCTATTGAGCACATTACATATGTAGGCACTCTGATAGCCACTGCAGAGGATTAAAAAAAAAAAAAAGCAATTTAAAATCCAGTATGGGGAATAGGATAGATATATAACTATCACTGATAGTAAAGTATGATGCTGACATACAACAGAGACAATGGAATTGTGGAGCTTCAAAAGAGAGAGATCACAATCAGTTGAGAGGATCAGGGAAAACTTCCACATGTGAAGGAATTGAGGATGAATAGGAACACCTGAAAACAATCTATTATTTCCATGATTGCTAATGCAGAGAACTTATAAAGGACTTTGAAATGGACCAAAAAAGATTACTGATGACTTCAGTGGAAAATTAGGTGATTTAGCTGATTCTATGGGGTCCTTGGTCCTTTTCTTGTCTTTGAGATACTTTATTTGTTATCTGCAAATTGTAGATAACAGAGAGCAATGCAAATAACTCTTATTCATGCAAATTAATTTTGTCAGGTAGAAGTACAACTAATTTCCCTACCTCCATTCCTGTAATAAGCAAGTTTTTAAAAATCTATTTATAAATTCGTTTTTTTACTGCTATTATATATGTGGTACTTTGAATTCTCCTATGAATTGGTTGTTGCATCTTACCACTTCCCTCATTAATTAATGAGCTATATAAAATCTTTAATGTGGTTAATTATATATGTATGAGAGTCATGATTATATCCCATTTTAAAAATTATTCTTGGCTGAGCAAGGTGGCTCACACCTGTAATCCCAGCACTTTGGGAGGCGAACGCAGGAAGATCACTTAAGCACAGGAGTTCTAGGTTATAGTGAGCTATGATCATGACACTGCACTCCAGTCTGGGTGACAGAGTGAGATCCATCTCTGAAAAAAAACAAAATTATTCTTTAAAACTAACACATTTCATCTGCATATAATTCTTGAATAACTATTTGTTAATATGTCTTTTCCAATTTTCCCTTTCTTTGAGTATTTTAAGATGCACCTAAAGCTGTATAGTATGTATGGGAATTGAATTTGGAAGCAAAAGATGAGAGTAAGAATTTTTCCTCTAAAGATTCTGACACTTCCAGAACCTTTCCTATCTAGTAAGCAAACCAAGGATGATTGAAAGAGAAGTTTTAAATCTGGATACTGTTTTTTAGTCCTTGGTTTCTATATGAAAATGAAGACTTTACTTGAAAAAAATATATATTATTTATACAAACATTTTATATTTATATTTCATGTAATACAAGTATTTTATATTTATTAATATCTTTATATAAATATGAAAAGATATATGCACACACAGATATATGTATAGCTTTATCTATCTACCTATTTATTTATAAACATTCCGTTAGGGTATAAGTCTCATTGCCACTTGAACACCTCTTCCTCTATTCCAGAACCCTCATTGCTGAGGATCACCACATTCCAAGTGGAAAAGGTCTTTAATTTTTTAGTCTATAGTTGCAGCCTCGGCATTATTCATGATGTCACGTGATCTGCCAGTGCTAGTCCTCTGCTGTTCTGTCATTGATGCTAGATGAATCATGGAATCTTCTGATCCAGCCCCTACTTAAGCCTGATGTACATCTTCCCTCAGAGAACTGTCTGCTGGCAGTCTAGTCCCTCCCTACTACGTGTGCTCAGCCCAGACAACTCAGGCAGATTCCCCGTGCCACACAACCCTAGTGACCAGCTTGTCAGCAACACTACCACACTGAGTTCTCTCCTCATGGAGGTGTGATGTCCAAGCAGGTTCAGGTTTCTTTCCTGGTGGAGCCATAATGTCTGTCTTTCCTAGTTCCTGCCAATGTACCTTCCTCTCACCCCTGTCCCTAACACACAAGAATCATTCTGTCCTTAATGAGTGCGATGTGCACCATCTGGGGGATGGTCAGGCTTGAGGTTCTGACTGGGGGGGAGGGGGGCAAGGGCAATGTACGTAACCTTAACATTTGTACCCCCATAATATGCTGAAATAAAAAATAAAATAAAATAAGAAAATAAAATAAGAAATATTACCAGACCCATCTTACCTAATAGTTTTGCAAAGAAATATTAATAAATGGAAAGAAATTCACATTTAAAAAAAAATATAGTTATACTGCTTCTATAGACCTGAATTCTAGACCATGAAGATACAAATGTCTGTTTATGTTCATCCCTTTCAGTCACCTTCTCTTTACTACCTGAAAGATAAAAATTCCTGTGAAAATAAGAATTATAATGTAAAAGATAATTGGTACCTTAGAGTTCTCAGAGTTTGAAATTATCTCATAAGATGGAATATCCTTTTGTCTCTTAATGATGTTCATAAAACCCATGGAATTTTAATGAGAAATCTAGATAGTCTATAGTGTTTGGACATCATAGACATAATTTTTTTGTTGTTTTGAAGTGGGACAAGGACATGAAGCCCAACCCCCAACATCTATGCCTGCTCTATGTGTGTGACATTAACAAGAGCAGAGGCCAGACGTGAGCCCATAGCTTCCAAGAGGAGGATCCTCTCATGTAGGGGGGCTCTTTTGACTTACTATCGGATCTCATTATTCTATGTAAGAGCTGCACACAGTAGTGTCATGCCGGTTACTAGAAAGCTCAAGAATTAAAGAGAAACCAAAATGGCCGGGCACAGTGGCTCACGCCTGTAATTCTAGCACTCTGGGAGGCTGAGTCGGGCGGATCGCTCAAGGTCAGGAGTTCGAAACCAGTCTGAGCAAGAGTGAGACCCCATCTCTACTAAAAAAATAGAAAGAAATTAATTGGCCAACTAAAAATATATAGAAAAAATTAGCCAGGCATGGTGGTGCAGTCCTGTAGTCCCAGCTACTTGGGAGGCTGAGGCAGGAGGATCACTTGAGCCCAGGAGTTTGAGGTTGCTGTGAGCTAGGCTGATGCCACGGCACTCTAGCCCAGGCAACAGAGTGAGACTGTGTCTCAAAAAAAAAAAAAAA
>CAUYRT010037980.1:0-20649 GCA_963574885.1 Lepilemur ruficaudatus | reverse complement strand
TCGGTGCTCTACCCTGGGACCGAAAAGAAAAAAGGCAGTTTACACGTGGAACAATAAAGAGAACATTGTTATATGTTTACAATGGAATATTACTCAATTTTAAGAAATGACAGTGAACTAGCACTGCTTATATTATCCTGGATTAAGCTTAAGCCCATTATTCAAAGTGAGGTGACACAAGACAGGAAGAATGGGCCCCACATGTATTTGCCATCAAATTGGTTCTGACTAATTAACACTATGGTGCACAAATGGTGGTGGTGTTCAGTACAGATTCGGAGGACGGGGGTAGACCCACATCTGAGGGATGTGCTGAGCACTATGGAGGGGGAGGGGCATGCTTGAAATGTAGTTGGTGAAGGGCATTAGGGGTTTCAATAAGGGAAATCCTCTAAAATTGATTTATGTGTTTAGCTGTACAACTTGGTAAATTTACTAATAATCATTTAATTGTATACTTAAAATGGAGTAAAGGCATGATATGTAAATTAAAAAAAGAGAGAGAGAACATTGTTAAGTTGTAAACTGATGGACCTGGCAAGAAGTCTTGCAGGTGGCTGGATTTACAACAAAAGAACCTGTGGCTGAGGAGCTGATGCCTTGTCTGGCCCCGCTCCTGTGGGATGGAGTCCCCAGAGGGAAACCACGGGGACTGCCCACCACTCACCGGAGGGCCCTGGACACCAGGCAGGCCGGTGGCACCCTGTTCTCCCTGCACGCCTCGGGGTCCAGGTGGTCCTCTTGGTCCTTCCACTCCAGGAAGCCCCCGAATTCCTTCAGGTCCTCTCAAGCCAGGCTCCCCAGGGTTACCCACCTGGAACAAAACAGCACACTATAAAACCAGACTGAGCACAAGTAATATGCCTGCTTAATATCAATACAAACATGTGAAATTTGGGGTTTCTTACATTCTATCTATGTCCTAACAGGTGTTCCTTCAGAGGCCACAAATCCTTTATCTTTACCACAAGGTGAAGACATATAATGCCACAGAACAACTCGCCAGTCCCTTAGAATTCTAGTTCAAGTAAACTTTTTAAAAATATCTTTCTTTCTGGTATTGTTATTATTGCAAAATATTCACTGGGATAAAATATTTTTTATAACCACATTCTTCATAATGTAAGCCACTTCCTTAAGAGCAAGTTAGTTTTTAATAGGGCTTGTTAACATTTTCTGGCCACACAAAGGCCACTGAGTTCTTATAAGATATGTTACTTTGCGTATCACCAATGCAGCAAGCATAAAGTAAAGATATTTCCAAGAAGATAAGTTATTTAGCCTTTATAACACTTTTTGGAAAATGTGAAGATACCAGTTGTATCCAGTAATTATAAAATCCTAACATAAACAAAATCAATGCACTTAAAATTCCACATTTTAATGCTGCATTTAAAATATTCAACCACAAAAAGTTCACAATTTGTCTAAGTATTAAGGAAGTTAAAAAATATAAATATTAAAGTTAAAAATAAACCACTTGCTTCCTTAGCTCAAAAGCAAATACAAGTTAGATTTTTTTGTGCTGAAAGCAGACCACTAAAAGCATTTAAAAGTCTTCATCTACAATAACTGCTTTTAAAAGAGACTAAATTAATTCACTTTTTGTTAAACAAAAAAAAAATTGTTAAATTCCTCTGGTAGAATTTGTGGTACAGTAGCTCCAAGGTACTGTTGTTCAGAATAAGAATGAGAAGATAAAAAGACAGGAGGCGCCAATGGAATGCTAGTGTTCAAGATATGAATGTTTATAAAGCAATTTAATCCTGCTTTTTCATGTGCAACATTTATCTAGAGAAAGCTAACTCTTTCAAACATTCAAATGCTTTAAACGGAAGGTGATAAAGCAATGCTTTCACTAGGCACATTCAAATAAAGCTCAGCAAATGTGCTTTTTCCAATCTCTCTTTATGCAAAAAAAAATTGATATTCATCTAAGTCAACTTGCCAAAATTGCTTCTATGAAGAAATTATGGCTTAAAGACTTCCTGAAAGACAGTGTCAACAAGGAAAGCTAAAGATACAATGATGGGAGACTGCAAAATTGTCAGGTAACCTAGGGTGCAAAACTATAACAACTTCTAAAACAACCCAGAAGAGAAGGCAAAATGAACTCAGAAGTGCACTAAAGAACTGGCAGAAAATAAAGGAGACCAAATCAGAGAGTACTGTACTACTGGCAATGGCCGAAATATTGCTAACAATAAGGAACAAGAACTTCTTAATGAAAGGATTAAGGGACAATATGGCCAGGACATCATAAGGGCCTTAGGCCTTTAGGAAAGAATTCCTGAATTCAGGAGTGGTATACTGAAGTAGAAATCAGGTCATAGACATCTACTACTCAACAAGCTGGCCTTGCTGAAATCAATGAGGAAAGTGAAAGTCTTTGTGTGAGTTACTGTTGCCCCTGATTCTGAGACAGTGTACTTCAGTTTCATCAATGTTACCCGGGCAATGTTAGGTAAAACTCAGTAGGGCAGGAGATGATGAATCAAGGCCTAATTCCTAATACTATATCCAAATTTGAATGAAATTCACTTATATTGACCACTGCATAGTTCATTCACTTTTCTTCTTTTATAGCTTGAATTGAACTGAATATTTCTAGACAGTGAAGTAGGATTTCTATTACTAAACTCTATCATGGTTTACTTTTTTCCCTTCAATTCTAAACCATTTCTGGAAAAGATTATTAGGCATAAAATGTTCCTGTAAATTTGAGACATGGTGTTTAGAGGCAGGGAAATTAATAAAACCTATCAATATCCACCTTGTCATATGCAAAGAGTCCGAGGCTGGGCACTGGAACCAAGTCTGGGTAGCTCCTCCTGCAGAAAGTGGGTCTGGGAATGGATCTAAATGCTTAAGCAGGAGGTAGCTATTCCAAGGAAAGAGTAAGAGTGTTCCAGGCTAGGAAAATGGAACAAGGTGTTCAACAGCATGGCATGTAAAAAGTCATGCAGATGGATGAAGTTTCAGATATGTAGGTGATGAGGTTGGTGAAGCAAAGAACACTTCATTGAAGGCTTTGTATACCTTGCTAAGAATCTGACTTTATTCTATAAAATCATATGCTTGAAGGGTTTTAAGCAGAGGAGGTATACACAGTAGATTTTATTTTATTTTTTAAATCTAAGTTACATTGGCTGCCATGACAATATGTTGGACAGGGACAAAGAAGAGTGGGGGAGATTCCAGAAATAGGAAGGACGTGGAAATTAACTGGGAGCTGGTGGTGTGGCATTTGAGATTGGGGTCTGAGCTTCATCTTTTCTCCTTATATTTTCTTAAGTTTCTGATTCTGTTAGATGTGCATTCCTTTCAAATTAGCAAGTCATCTCAGGTTTCCTACTAACTGGTTCTGTAATTCTGAGTATACCTAATCTCTAAGGACATCAGTTTAGTTTCTGTAAAATGTCAAAAATTGAACAAGACTATCATTTTCTAGTTCTAATAATTCTGTTATATTTTCTTATGCATTATGCCTCTATCTTACTACTCCAACTAGAACACACAGGAGATTAAGAAAATCACCGAAATATTTTGCAATGGTATAACTGCCAACAAAATTCAATTATACGCTCATCACCACAAAGCACAAGTCACTTCTTTAAAAATGACCCATTTGGGGAGGAAATTAGAGTATTATTACCATGTAAGACTCATTGAGCCATTTATGATATGAAAAAACACTTCCATTAGAGTGGTTAGTTCAAGGTAGATCCATTTACACCATTGTAAGTTTTTTTCTATTGAATTAGTCTATTACCTAAAGAATAAATTTAGACATTTATTTCCGTGGCAATAAGTCCTTTAAGAATTGAATTATACAGAATGATTTCATAAAGCAGGACATTATATTTTATTCAGCTTTATTGATACTTTTAATTTTGTATACTATTACTATTGATTATACTTACAGATCCCTTTAGGCCAGGTAATCCTATATCTCCCTAAATCAATAAAACAAAATTATATTAGAATAACATATTCACATCTGATAGTTTCCTAAAAACATTAAAAAGTTATTGTGCTACTGAAATATGAACAGATGAACCCTGGCACTGCAGGAAAATGTTAGACTCAGAATGTGGATTCTAGTCCCAGTTCTGCTACTTAGCCCTGTGACCCTCTGTAAGCTATGTAACCTCTCTCCCAGCCTTTGGCTAACTTATCTGTTAAATAACAGGGTTGAATCAGAGTTCTCCAAGCTTCCATCCAGATCTATGCTAAGCCTTGAGAATTAAAATGTATAAGTCAAAAGATATTAAAATAGTATTCTGTTTAAAACACAATAGACATTTGAACCTGATGGCTTCATTTTTGTAACTCAAACAATGTTAAATTGACCCCAAAAAGTCTATCAAGCCAAATACGCATGCTTGTATGCTTAAAAAGAAAACCCTTGAAAATCTCCCACCACTAATTCTAGATATAAATTTAGCTCAAGTGTTAGAACATCAATGAAACTCCACTGTAAAACAGAATTACTAATATTTAAAACATCTCTTAGCCCATAAAATGAACAACTTCAAAAGAAAATAATTTTCTTATGAATTTATTTAGATGTTAAATTTATATTAACTCTGAATCCTGAAAATCTGAATAACACTACTAGAATTTTTTCCTGCACTAAAAGTTCTCAAAAACTATTTTATGAGAAATCTATTACCTTGACCCCAAAGGACCAAAGCATAAGTTTCCACAATAGGTCATGTTAGTTTGTATCAAAACAATAACAACGAGTCAGCAAACCAAACAGTTCTAGCAGTATTGATAACCTTATTCTCATTTTTTTGACTTCCTGGAGATTTAGCAGTGCATCCTCTAGAAATGGAGGTCACTACTTTGGAGGGTTTTAGACTAGAGAGTATATCATCAGGTTGTTGAGCCACAGCTTTCTAACTCCAGTTTTGTTTTCATGATAGGCACTATTCATAGACTTTCTATAGTTCCTAAATATATAAAAATTATCTTGAATATTTAAATATAAAGCCACAAGAGGATTCACCATCTATAAGGGAACATTTTTGTTCTGCAAAAGTTTAAAGGCAGTTCTATTATTTTTAGGGTGTTTCTTGTCTGCTTTGTGTGATCGTGGCTGCAATCTTGGCAGTTTTTTGTTAGCTTATAAAAGAAACATCTCAGCCTTTAAAGAAGCCAGGGAAGATAACAGTGTCAGAAAAAACAAAAATATATATGTTTCTAACACAGGTAAAAATCAGTAAGTCTCCATCATTAACCAGAAAAAAAAAATCTTACAAGTTCACCCCTTCTTCCTGGTTCACCTTCTTCACCAGAGGCACCCTGAAAGTTAAAAACCAAAGGTCACATTTTTTTAATTCTTAGTCCCATGACTCGATTTAAGCCATTCAACCATTCATAAGTGCCCACAGTGTTCCCAGAATCATGAAGAAATGCAAAAATGCTCTCAATGGCTTTCCAATCTAGCTGTCAGTGGCCAGTCCAAATCAGAAAATAGCCTAGAGAAAAGCCAGAAGGTGAGGTTGAGTTTTAGCTGAAATGAAGGATTAATGACATATCCAGCAAGTTTATAATGAGGTTACCATTGAAAGAGAGCTCTTACAGTAGAAAAAGGAAGCCAGGGAAAGAACTGAGTCTAATTCACATGTACAGTTTACTTGCTGAGGTCTTGATCAAGAAAAACTTAAAACATTCTGATGTGGGTACGGAAGGCTCCATCAGACACCAGTCAACCAATTTGGTTAACTGGAGAGACAGGGCCACCTTCTTCAAAGGAAGGACAGTGTGCAGTCCTGGAGGCAGAGCTATCATTAGCTCCAGCTTATTAAAATAGTAGATAAGGCTACAGACCAATCTCAATCCTTGGTGTCACTCACCATGAAGCACTCTGAGAAGAACTGCTGGGCTCCATGGTTTTAATCACACCCATAAACCAGCCAGTCCCCCCACCACCCCCAACCCCACCCCCACCCCCCGCTTGTGAAGTGGTGCATACCAAACACTGCATTTCATACTAATCAAATAGCAGGACTTACCTGTTCACCCTTTGGACCAGGTTCACCAACTACACCCTGTAATGAATAAAGTATAACACTTTTTCAGTATTTTGAGCTGTTTGTGTAATTTTAAATGCACCAACTCCCCTTATTGGGCTAGTGGATAAGCTCAAGTCTACATAATGAGATGGGAGAGAACTTCCCTCACTCCTCATCACCCAGCAACAATCAGGAAGACATGGAGAAACTGACAATTGTCCAAGAGTCTTTGGTAACTTGGGGCATCTTTGATCACATCCACATAAAATTTGACTACTAGGAATATAAATTTAGAGCTAAACAGAAAACGTGATTACAACTGAAATTTTTACTTTTCAGTGTTTTTCTTCTGATGAATTATTATATTAATAGATTTTCTGCTTCTTAGTCTCAACTCTCAGTAATTTTAAGAAAACCTTTCTTGATGGCTATCTATGATACATTCTAGAAAAGTTCTCCATTGGGCCAAAAGTAAATTTGGTTTCTCAACGTGGTAGAAATCACTCTTCCAAATAAGGAACTTTGCGTAGTGCTGGATGTCTTACCCTGTCACCTTTCATTCCTGGAAGTCCAGGGGGCCCAGGCAAGCCCGGGAGGCCAGGGCTACCAACAGGACCCTGAAAAACAAACACGAAGTCCCCAGAGTCACTGTCATTGCCACACTGAAAGCACGGTAACCAGACACAACCTGGGCTGTGTTGACTTGTGTGTCTAAAATAAACATGCTGTGTTTGGTTTAACTCTGCTCCTCGAGTTGCCTCTCTCCCATATTCTCAGAGGAAGAGGGGCCAGTCCCCTCCCTCCTTAGCCTCCACCCACCTCTGAAGTCCTTAGTTCCCTTTGCCGCTTTGCAACAGGAGGCTCTTTCAGCCAAGCCCCCGCAATGGCGCTGCTGCTTCTCCTCGCTGTGTAAACAAGCACTGCATAAGGCAGCATTCACTCTCAGTTCTGGGCAATTCCAAGAACAACCAGAGGCCAAATGTAGCACTTTGTGTCTCTCCTAGTTTTAGAATATATGCTACAAACCACATGGATTAAAATATCCTCTGAGGGTATCCTAGATATAATTTGAAATTCCACATTTACATTTTCACACATTCACATAACGAAATCGAAATCAAGTATGACTGATTAAATTATAAATTGTTTTTTCTCTTCTTGCTTATTTTTAACAATGTATTGTGTTTTGTAGAAAGCAAATCAATGAAACATGACTTACCAGTTTACCTGGTAAGCCTGGGGATCCTATGGGTCCTATTTCTCCTCGATTGCCCTTGTAAAAACACAAACGTCATTGTCAATTTGATATTTTGCCAAAATTCAAATGCTTAATTACAATGTAAATAAAATAAGATCCTACTTAGGTTTTTCTTTACATCTAAAAGTCAATGAAGTGTTCTCCCCAACCTACAGCTGAAGGTACAGGCCACCATAGGCAGGGCCTACAGCATCCTGTGTTCATCTCTCATTAAATGCTCTAATAATGTTTATTGTGATTACAGTTCAGTAGAAATAATATCTGATACATGCATATCAAGTGACAATCAGTAATTTTTAGCATCTAAATCACATTCTAATTTTTATTATGGTTATTTTTGTACATGTCTTATCCCCTCACATAGACTCTGTGTTCTTGATGTCAGGTATATATTAACTTGGAATTCTGCACAGTGCCTAGGAGAGAGAGTAAATTTTTGGATCTATAGAACATTTTAAAGCAACATCTGGTAAATGATCTTAAACCTCAAAAGAGTGAAAAAAGAAACACAGGATAGAGATGTTTGCCTTTAAATTACTATTACAACTTCAAAAAGACACAGATGGTAGAAATTTATAAAGTTTCTGAAGTAAAAAAAAATTTTTCCTCTCATTCTTGTTCTAAACACATCTTAAAAGATTAAACAGACTTTTAAAAGTACAATTTATAACGAAGATACACTAAAAGCAATTTTATTGTGAGCCAATTTCAATTTTTTATTTGAAACTTTAAGCTTTTCAAATCTATTGAGGAAAGGAGACACATGAACTATTCAACTTTTTCCACTGAGAACTTCATGCAATTTTATGCAGTCTGATAAAAGCTCATTTTATTTCTAATGCATGTTCAACTAAGCTGAACACTAACATTATTGATTCCTCATTTTAATTTCACTCTCATCCTTTAAATACTTGACCATTCTAGTCACATTTCCTGGAAGGTGTATATAAAAATGAAAGGAGTCCTTTGAGTTAGTTTTTCTTTAAAATGATAATGACAACTCTGTTTTAATGCTTAATATTTATAAATGCATCTGATAAGATTACTCTATTCTGACCCTTATGCCATTCATTCATCTTTAAGTCTAACGAAGTGTCAAGATACATAAGCCTTCCGAAATTTCAATTTCTCTAAAGGATTAAGAAATGTTTGTCAAATTACAACAGTCTCTAGCTATGAGTGATAATTTTGTGATTGTCATTTGAAATTACTTTTAGGTGATTTAAACTAAATGCTCTCAAGAATTTTTCAACAATTTTATACAAACAACCTGATATATGAGTTTTGGATGATACATTGGTCCTTAACTCTCATGAACAGCTTGGAAGCCAGAGGCAATGCCCTGTGAGGATGCATGCTGGAAGGATGTTAAGTCCAGATGAAAAGCAGCCGCTATGATAGATTCCTCTATCCATCTATAAATACAAAGATTAGGATCCACCCCATTGATTTGGCCTAGAACTTCAAAGTTCAAGACAGATTTTCTTCAGTATATTGGCTCTGTTGGCATTTTCACATAATTTCTCAACTTAATCATGACTGAGATCCTAAATGTCATTGAGCTAATAAGACATTAATTCACAGAACAATTAATAGCAATTGGTAGGGAAAAAATTAATACCAGATTAATAAGCTCAGTTCTTGACGTAACCCCAAGTATTCACTTCTAAATAAGGGAGCCATTATGCTATCTAAAATAAAGGTGATTAATGCACTTTTTTTCTCTTCCATAAACCAAAGGGCTAAACGATAGCATAACCTTTCACCTATCTTTGGAAGGATTAATTATCTTCACAGCCAATGACAAAGATTTTCTCTGCTAGAATCTTATTTTCTCTTTTGTATGTTCTTTTTACAGTTCAAAAGTACTTCCTAACCACTGGCAGACCCTTGTTAATACATATGAATGAACAGCTCAGGGCCTGGGTACAAACAGCATGCTTGGCTAAACTTGTGTACCCATGAGAGCCTCATACTTGTAGGACCAGGAGAAAGATCAGTGAAATTGCAGGCATTCACTGCTCATTACTGCACAAAAAGACAGCATGTGGTTCCTCATTGTTATTTCACTTCCATCCTATAAATCCTTGACAATTCTAAATGTAGATATTTCTAAAGAAATCCTCTCAATGTGAAAACCACCATTATTTATTTTCCTAACAGTGACCAGTTACGTACAAAGTGTCAGGGCAAGATTTTCTGATGGCCATTCTTGCAATTTCTGTGTCTTCTAAAAATATGAATCCTCCTTCTCTGGGGAAGCTAAGGAGGAGGATTGCTTGAGCCCAGGAGTCCTAGACTTTTACCTAATAAGTAAAAGTAATAGATAGTAATACTTTTTAATAAGTAAAAGTCCTAGGCTTTTACCTAATAAGCTAAACATGAGTAATCAAGATATAAATAGTAATCTGTAAAAACATAGATTAAACTAAGCACAGGCTGCAGGGAGTAATTAACCGTGGCACTGCTAACACGTGTGCTAAATAAATGATAAAACCCTTATGCTTCAACAGCTGTGGTGATAACCATATTCTCAGATGTGTGCAAGAGAGGTGGTAGGAAGTAGCTATTCTTCCTAGTTGTTAATATTTGCAAACCCCATGACAACAATAGTTCTGATTGTAACAGGAGAATCAAAAGGAACCAGAATAAATGCAAAAATCGACCATTAAAAATGAAAGACACTAATACAAGGCTCTATGATTCTCTTGGATGCTCTGTGCTACCATATAATTCTCCAACAAGTTCAGACATATCTGCCAACTCAACCTTATTTAAGAAGCTAATTAAGGTTTTTAAAAAGATGCAGACCCTCTATCAGTGATTCCCAGCTATGGCTATGCTTTGGAATCCCCGTATTTCTTTAGAAATTTATTGCACTGGATGTCTTCCCCCACCCCATCTTCCCATTTCCTGTCTTTATTCAGCCTCCTACCATCTGATTCTAATTCTGAATGTCTAGGGTAAGACCCAGGAATCTGCCTGGGTTTATATTGTGTGTTTGTCTTTACCAGCTTTACTTAGACTTTGTTAAATGCTCACTACCAAAGTTCCATATGTCTCATACAATCAGAATTTGGCAAGCAAACTTCAACTAAAAAACATCCTGCAGAGCTATGACTTGAGGTACTGAGGCATGCAAGGGTGGAGAGGAAAACTTGGACGCTGAGGCTGGGCGTGGTGGCTCACGCCTGTAATCCTAGCACTCTGGGAGGTCGGGGCAGGAGGATCACTTGAGGTCAGGAGTTTGAGACCAGCTTGAGCAAGAGAGAAACCCCATCTCTACTAAAAATAGAAAAAATTAGCTGGGTGTGGTAGTGTGTACCTATAGTCCCAGCTACTCAGGAGTCTGAGGTAGGAGGATCACTCGAGCCCAGGAGTCTGGGGTTGCTGCAAACTAGGCTGATGCCATCATACCCTGGCAACAGAGCAAGACTCTGTCTCAAAAAAAAAAAAAAAAAAAAAAGCCACATGGATGCCAAGCCCAACTGCCAAATTTGAAGCTAATTTTACCAGGTACCAATAATTTCAAACAAGCAACTTAACCTATGTCTGTTTACTCATCTATAAAATGAAAATAGAAACAGGACTTACCTCATGGGGTTTTTCCCAGGATTTAGTTAAGATACACACATCGTCGCTAAGAACAGTGCCTGGCTCTTAATGAGCACAATAAAAGTGTTAGTTCTTATTATTTTTTTTCTAAGAGACAGTCTTGCTCTGTCACCCAGGCTGGATAACGTGGTGTGATCATAGCTCACCACAACCTCAAACTCCTGGGCTCAAGCAATCCTCCTCCCTCAGCTTCCCTAGTTGCTACCACACCTGGCTAATCTTTTAAATTTTTGTAGAGACGGGGTCTCACTATGTTGCCCAGGCTGGTCTCAAACACCTGGCCTCAAGCAATCCTCTTGCCTTGGCCTCCCAAAATGCTAGGATTACAGGCATGAGCCACCACACCTGGCCTGTATGTTTAGTTTTATCAGTTTGATATTTTCCTCTTTTATATCTGTTTTTCTCAAGCAAAGTGATTAGCTTGGCTAATAAGTACATAATTCATGCCCCGTTGGGAATAAGAAGATCTGACAAGCAACACTTTTACCATGATATTTCTGTTTATTGTGTCAGCACATGACAGTATGCTTTATTGTTCATGAAGTAACAGCAGTTTTTGTTTTTAAAAGAGGAGAAAAATGTCCTCTTTCTGTTCCTTCTGTTCTATGAGCATCTGTTCCTTTTATGAGATGAGTCTGTGACAGTTATTAAACTACTGTTTCTCGGCTTCAAATCCATCCTTCCATGCTCGGTGTTGACATGATAAAAATGGACCCTCCCCGAGGCCTGCACCGTAAGCAGGGCTGCCTCCTCTCCGGCCCCGCTCCCGGTCTTTCTCATCAGGTCCGAGGAGCCTGCTAGTGGGTATGAACTGTCCTTGTGTCTTCATCTCCCAGGTGTCCTATACTCTGACAGTAGCTTATATTTTCCCTTTAACAATTCTTTATAAATTTTAGCTGAATTATTCTTTTTAGCTTGTGTGGAAGCCATGTCTTCCTCTATTTCAGGTCAGTCAGGGCTCACTACCTGTCTCTGCTTGACGGTGCCTGCCTTTCCTTAGATCTCAAGCAAGTTAAAGCCCTTTGACCTCGGCCCTCTGTAAGGTCCAATAAATTACCACTTCATAAATAAGCCAGCTGTTTCCTGTTGGTAGGAACATATTTTTAGGATGAGGTCTCTTTCTCATGTTCTTCATCTTAAATGAAACATGTCTGTAATTCCCAGCTTCAAGCAATCCTCCTGCCTCAGCCACCTGAGTAGCTGGGACTACAGGTGTGCACCACCACACC
Organism: Lepilemur ruficaudatus; assembly: GCA_963574885.1. Lineage (NCBI taxonomy): Eukaryota > Metazoa > Chordata > Mammalia > Primates > Lepilemuridae > Lepilemur > Lepilemur ruficaudatus. Next base: position 8,524 of record CAUYRT010037980.1, on the reverse strand, counting down.
AGGCTAATTTTTTTTTTTTTTTCAGAGACAGGGTTTCACAATGTTGTTTAGTTTGGTCTCAAACTCCTGGACTCATGCAATCCTCCCATGTTGGCCTCCCAAAGTGCTGGGATTATAGTTGTGAACCACCGCACCCGGCCAAGTTATCAGTTTTATCTGAGGTAATTACTAAAGAAATCAGTCAAAATTATGTTTTTTAACCAAATGTTTAATTAAATGTTGTTTGCCTTTCAAATCCCCCAAGTCTCTTTTAAAAACACAAGTTGTTTGGGGGAAAAAATTAGTCTTCAGTCCTCATGTCTCCAGTTGCTGTCAACACCATGCTCACCAAGCAGGCAGCCTTCTTTATAAACAAGAACTGGGTGCTACTTTGTAAAAATCATTTCCATAAATACATAGGGATACATAATTCAAGCTGAAGGTTTCTCTTTTGAAATGGAACTATTCAACTTTTAAAAGATCACAGAAGATATGAGACAATTTTACTTATGCTGCTAAAATTATTTCATCAAAAAAATGGATTTTATTCCATTGTACTCTACCTTGTAATGGCTGTTGTATTTGCCCAATTATTCAAAATGCTAACCAGCTGAATAATGAACACTATCCTTAGTATCCTGCCAATTTTAGAAGTGGGTAATTATACATCGCTATACTTAGTCTGTACTATATACTAAGTGCCTGTCTCTCTTTCTGGCAAAAAGGATGCTAATTAACCCAGAAGACCAATTATGATTTCTATAGATTGCTGCTTTTACAAACCCATTTTCATATTAACATTGAAAGCTCATATTAGTTCTACTATAATGGTAACTCTTAGATTTGTCAGAAAGATTTTTTTTAATCTATTCAATTTTATGACACTATATAATTGCATTTCTCTCTTGTGCAGGTTCATATATTCCCTCACGCAGAGACAGAAAAAAAAAAATCTGTTTAAACTGTAACAATCACACACATCAGCTTCACAAATTATTTATGGAGGTAATACGCCAAGGTGTAGGTAGGATGGGAGGGCAGCTTAGATTGTTCAGCAATGCACCATATACAGAGACCTCTGTGCTTGAGGCTGTTGGTGTCGGGAGTGGGGACAGTGGGGGACTGCAGAGAAATGAACAAGCCTCTGTACCACAGAGCATATCATCTTCAGAAAACTAGAAGTAGGATCAGCATGGCACTCGCCCTAGTCAGATTGACAAGAGACGAGCAAACACAACCCACTCTGTGCAAAAGCCTTGGCAAGTTCTGAGAAGCCAGGGAGACAGAAATGGACCAAGAGCCATGACATGGTGGGACCAAATCAGAGAATCAGAGGCCCAGGGCACTTGCCTGCCCTGAACCAAAAGCCACCCAGACCAAGGAGAGCATGATGGAGAAAACAGGAAGCATGGCCCAAGTAGAAAAGAGAGTTGCTCATCTGAAATCCCTGGAAGAATCAATACAAAACAAAAAAACAAACAAAAAATATTTTTTTTGCTTTTGCAGTGGTATTGGCAAACACTGATGGAAATACCACTTAATTTCAAATATATGCTTCTAGGTAGGACATGTTAGAAACATATTCTCATTCCTTCTACTCAGTTTGATTTGAGCCTTGCAGGAAAACTGACCAAACTTGTGAGGCATAGTTAAAAATGTGTGAACTTACCTACAAAACCGAATTTAATGATGTCAAGTGAAAGAACAAACGTATCTTTCAGGAAGTAGATTTGGTGTTACAACTCTGCTCCAGAACTATCATATTTATAACATATTGTGACATTTTTTCTGAAAAATTTATAGCAGGTGAGAAGTCAATTATTACCAACAAAAACAGCAGGATGGGATTTATGATGGCTCCAATTCAGTTCACTTCAATAAATATTTACTGAGCACTATCTTATGGCAGGCCCTAAGCAAAGAGATGTATGAAATATCAAGGTCCTTCAGATATGCCCCTGCCTTCCTGAAGTTAGGGGTACAATGGGCTCAAGAGTTACAGAGTTCAGAATAAGAGAAGATCACCTCTCTCTAGGGAACAGGGCATCATTGGAGATGCCAATGAAAACTCATGGCAGAATTAACATTTCAATTACATCTAAGAGAGCACATGGACCGTTGAGTCAGAGAAATGAAGAAAAGAGCCATGTAACTGCAGGGACTGTCCTATAGGAAAACAGGAAGGCTTAGAAGTGCAGGTAGTATTGGGGAATTAGCACAGGATCCAGCCTGAGTTGAACACAGGATCTAAGCAAGGCAGAAATTAAAAGTAAAACTACGAGGTTAAAAGACAGTTTAAGATTTTAGACTTTCTCTTATTGTCAGTGGAAATCCAGTGTAGATTTTTAAATGGGGAGGAGAAGTGATGTTGGGAGATGTACTTTGGAAATACCAGCACAGTGATGGGTGCAGACTTGGGGCATTCTCCTTCCCCAGGGCTGTTGGAATCATATTTGGCATTTTAGTTTGTCCCAATGACTGTGGAGACACCACTGATATTCTACGGTGGAGGTCATAAACGTGAGACACTTTACAATGTGCAAAAGTTCTAGAGAACAAAAAAGTAGCCCAGCCAAAATAACAACAGTACCCTGTCAGGAGACACTGGTAGAGAAAGACCAGAGCTGGGAAAGCAAATCAGGAGATGACTGCACTAATTCACCTACGGCGCCAGGATGGTGGAAGTAGGAATGGAAAAGAAGAGTCAAATATAAGAGATCTTGAAGCAACAGAATCAAAGGTCCCACTGGAGATAGGAAATGTGATGGAGGAAGAATGCCAAGGCTTTGAGCCTCAGTGACAGGAACAGTGGGAAGAATTTGGACTCTCACAGAAATTCGAAAACCAAAACCTAAAAATCAGGCCCAAATCTCTGCACCAGCAAAGCCTCCTGTGATCTGCCTCCCCTTCACATAAGAAAATCAACACCTCCCCACCCCCACCTTAACCCCTTTGAGGTTCTGCCTCTAGTTCTTCATTGCTTTATATATCCCATGGCATTTAACTGGTGACAGGCCAAGCACTCTCTACTCTGTATCATGTTTTGTGTTCAGTAAGTAGTCCTTGCATACAACAGGTGATCAATATTCCTTCAACTGTGCAGAGTTTTCTGCTCTTTAAAGTAAATAGCAGATGTAACAATAAACACTCTGCAAATTCTAATGCCTGCACACTGCTAAATCTTCTGGAACCAGTCATACATCATCTCCATTATTTTAGAAATGTGATCTGGCTATCACGTCATCACTTTGACAGCTAATTTATGGAAAGTGTCTTAATTACAAATTCACAGCTCCAAACAAAAGAGAAGTATAAGCTAGGAGCAAGTAAGCAAAGAGCAGGAGGAGGAGAAGGAGGAGTTGGTTTCTTTGACTGCAGAGAAACTTCAGGAAACCATCTGGTAGAGGTCAGTTGAGAAACATCTGTGAGAAGCGGGAAAACTCTACTCTCATGCCACAAGGCAACTGGAATATTTCACTTTTCTCAAGTATGAAAAACGGATCAAGACTACAATAACCAAAACAGCATGGTACTGGTATAAAAATAGAAAAATAGATCAATGGAACAGAACAGAGAACCCAGAAATAAAGCCACATAACCACAACCAACTGATCTTTGACAAAGTACACAAAAACATACACTGGGGAAATAATGAGTACATGTGGACATAGAGTGGAATAATAGACACTGGACTCTCAGAAGGGCAGGAAGGTGGGAGAAGGGGAGGGGGGTATGGGACAAGAAATTACCTAATGGGTACTACATACACTAATGGGGTGACAATAACACAAAAAGCCCAGACTTCACCACTATGCAATATATCCATGTAACAAATCTGCACAGGCACCTCATAAATCTATAAATATAAATAAATAAATGTCAAATTTAAGTGCATAATGTTTAATTTTCTAATCAGTTTCTAAGTGTATCTAGTGAGAAAATATGCATGCTATAGCTGTTGTAAAACAGACAAGTTTACAAACACACTAAAAAATGTGTGGCAGTTTCTCCAAAGGTTAAACACAGAGTTACCATATGACCCAGCAATTCCACTCCTCAGTATGTACTCAAGAGAAATTAAAACATGTCCACACAAAAACTTGTACAGAAATGTTCATAGCAGCATTATTCATAATGGCTAAAACATAAAAACAACCCAGATGTCTATCATCAGATGAATGGATCAATAAAATGTGATATATACACCCAATTAACCCCTATAATTAAATATTATTCAAGAATAAAGGAATGAAGCAATGATACATGCTACAGTGAACCTTGAAATATTATGCTAAGAGAAGCCAATTATTTTTTCAAAAACCCACATATTATATGATTCCATTTATTATGAAATTTCTCTATAAATATGAAATTTATAGAGACAGAAAGTGGATTAGTGGTTGTCTAGAGCTGAAGAGATTGGGAGGAAATGTTGGACAGCTGCAGGTGGGTACAGGGTTTCTTTTCAGGGTGATCAAAATGTTCTAAAATTAACTGTAGTGATGGTTACACAATTCTGTGGATATACCAAAAATCAATCAGTATGTAGTTGTACATACTACATAGATGAATTATATAGTATGTGAACTATATCTCAAAGTTTTTTTAAATCACACTAAAATATTTCCTTCAACGTGGGATGGAAGCAGAACGGACCATCATGCTGCTTTTATGCACTTATTTTTGTTTCCATTTTCTGAAAAGATATATCGTGTAATCTAAACAGCATTCCCATTTCCTTGTGCATCTGGACTAGCACATGCTCAAACATCAGACAGCATTCACACATGAATGAACGAATGAATGAATGCCCAGCAAAGTCCTGAGAAGGTGCCTTGGAAAGGCACGGTGGAAAAGAAAAGAGTACTCACAGGGAGTCCCCGGGGTCCTCGGGGTCCCACCTCTCCTGGAGGCCCCTGTTGGCCCTGTTATGAGGAAGGCAGGTAGAGAAAAAGTTAACAACCCCTGATCACAATGGGTTAGAACTTACGGAAAGGTAAAATAGCATCTTACCGGTTTGCCTGAATTTCCCAACTGACCAGGCTTCCCTGGAGCACCTGTAGTACCCTAAAGGTAAAAGGCAACATTCAAAGTAACTCGTACTGTAAGTAAGCAAAATCACCAATATGCCTTACCCAGACCAGGTGTTTCTCACATTTAAATAGCATTAATTTCCTGATTCCACATTGAGGATATGGGAAGATGTAGAATCTCTTTCTGGCTATGCACATCAAAGTCCTTTAGATTAAGGACACTATTAGTATTAAAGGTCAAATGTCAAAAACTGAAGGTGTTAGGCCTTCATTAAAAGGGATCCCCTTCAATGAGAGGATTTTCCTTTCTTCACAGTATTAATAATGTATATCCTTCCTTTACCATTTCCACCTCCAACACATTTCTTTGAGCCCTTTTAACTCACATTGACACACACTATTAAAATTATTAAGAATCAAGTCAGCATGAGGAAATAGGATATGCTGTTGAAAAATTCCTGCCAGCAAGCACCAGGGAAAGCATATGTCTGGAGATGCCTTCTCCACCATCAATCTCTCAAGGTGCTCTTATTAGGAACTGTCCCTGCTCAAGCTGCCGTGGGCCACTACGACTAGAGAGATGTAGCCATACACTCAAATAGTGACCAATTTCTACATCATTCACATTTATCTCTTTTACTCTAAAGCAAAGTTATATTTTATCCCTTTAATTTTTTTCCACCTATTGTTTTTAACTGCTTGCACTTTAGTTCTGTATAGAATATAAGCACTGGTTGATCACTATGGGAACAAAATGACTAACATCTTTTTAGTTTAAACTGAATCATCTTAATATTCACTGACATAAGTTTTATGGCTTAATAATAGCTTCCTTATTTCAAGAGGTAAGGAACAATAAAAATTTTATTTGTTTTATATTGGCAAACGATGACATTTTCATTAAGAAGTCTAATCAGCAGCTCTTTGTCAAAGCATTCTTTCTGCAGCTAGGAAAAAGATTGGCATTTGAAGCCTTAAAGCTTTTACTTCTTTATTTCTCCACAGGGTCGAATATAAAATAAAGGGCAGTCTGGAGATGCTAAAATTACAAATAAAATTAATAAAAGAATAAATTTAGGAAAACATAAATGTAAACATTTTAATGTTTTACCTTTGCACCGGCAACACCCTTTGCACCAGGAATTCCAGGCACACCCTAAAAGAATGTACACAGAATCTGAATTCAATCACCTCATCTGAGAACCCATGAGATGCCAAGCCCACTGCACACTTCTCAGAGGCTGAGGGAATCATGAAAACCTCAAAGCTTGAACATGAGGGAGAGGCTTCCTAGTTCCCAAACTCTGGACAGTCAGATGTGGAACTCCCCACAGTTCAGGGCAGTACTGTACTATATCTATCTGGCTTGTTACAGCTGAATACCCTTAAAGTAAATCCTACCTCTAAACTAATTTTTCAAGGATGAACTTCCAGATTAGAATTCAGCACTATTTTCAGGTCAACAGGATCTCTAATGGACAGGACAGAGGGTACAGGGATGTGATATGGTTTCACATACAGGATAATAAAACGAGGACTCAGATTTTATGGTAGAAAAAGGCACTGGCAGGAGGATGCTGGGCTTAATCAAGATTTGGTACTATTGGGAGTCCTAAAGTTCTCTGATTATTTAAAAAGTATCAGATGGCATAATAGACTGGGGCGAAGGACCAGTCCTTGCCATTACCAATCTTTTATTAACTTGAAACATTGACCTCCAAAAAGCCAAGAATACATGTGGCACAAACCAAATGAATTTCCAGACACATTAATGCAGGGAAACATCAATTTGAATGATTCAAAAATAGCACATAATCCAAAAAAACAATATATCTCACATTGTCCCTAAGCATACTTTCAACACTCCTGTGGCTCAACCCTGCTAACAAGAACTCCAGAACTTATTAAAAGGAGAACAAAGTATAATGACACTGGCCCATAGCTCAGGGTTAGTAAAAAATATATATAAGGAAGCCTGAGTGAACTAAAGAGAGAAAAGGGACACAAAACATAAAGGTAAAGCTTACTATTAATATTTATAGTTATTACAGAAATAACTATTCAGAGAAAAAGTATAAAATGTAAAATGTAACTGTAAACTATAAACATGTGAAAGTAAATCGTACCTTCTCCATTATGTAACACATAACATGCAATTATGTAACATGTCTCTCCCCAAAATTCATATCTTTAAAATATGCATATAAAATCAATAAACACTTAGAGCATCAAATACTTACTGGTAACCCCTGCAATCCTGCATCACCAGGAGGCCCATGTTTCCCTGGTTGACCCTGACAAAAAAAAAGAGTTTTTCACATCCTTGAATCTGTATAAATTGCCATATTTCTTTTAAGAAAGGAAGGAGCATATCCTTGAACCTGATGAACTGCTGTATTTCTTTTAAGAAAGGGAGGAGGCACAGACCTCTAAGTAAAGACAGTGTCCCAATAGCCGACCTTACATGCACTTTTATAATGTGACTTAATTTGGGGAAGGAGGGTCAGGGAACATAGGACATAAACTCAATCAAAATGCACAATTTCACTCAGCCTACTCTCAACAACAGGACGATTTTACCGAGTTCCTGAAGCCAAGCAAATAAACAAACTATTCTAATAAGTATTTATATTTGACACTTGATTAAAAAATAAGGGAAAAAAGCCAAAGTTGGTTAAATCAACCTCCCAGTAATTTAGTAATGGAAATGCTGTGCTCGGGTGACCAGGACAGAAACAGCGTCATTCACGCTTGCACTAAATTACACAGCTACCTTTGTTCCAGGCATTCCAGGTATCCCATCACGGCCGTCCACACCTGGCAAGCCCTAAAGACACACAAAGAAACACACTGTCTCTTGCAAAAAGTCATATTCTTCTTCTCTTCATTATTGTTTAAAGTTTTATTACAAGTCAATGATTGCTTTGAAAAATGTGCTTGATGACTACAGCTCTGGACGTACCGTGTCTCCTTTGGGCCCAGGGGGACCAGGAATCCCTCTAGAACCTTGAGCTCCCTGCAGGACAGAAGAGAAAGAATAGATAAGACATACTTAATTATCACAATACTTAGGACATGACTAAGAGATAATCATCATCAACACATGACACTGAAAAGCACATGCTTCTAGTGATTGAAACTAATTTGAACTCACTCTATCTCCCTTGGGACCTGCTTCTCCCAGAGGTCCTCGCCGTCCTCGATCACCCTGTATGAAAATTAAACATTAATATAAGCCAAAGGTACTTACTGATAAACTTTTGAAAATTAGAAAGCATGATCCACATTACTTAACTATTGCTCTTTCACAGTGGCTTTGCTCTGTCATGCATGCCTAGCTCACGAAATCTTTTTGTAAAAATTGTATTGTCTTGGCCGGGCGCGGTGGCTCACGCCTGTAATCCTAGCACTCTGGGAGGCTGAGGCGGGCGGATTGCTCAAGGTCAGGAGTTCGAAACCAGCCTGAGCAAGAGCGAGACCCCGTCTCTACTAATAATAGAAAGAAATTAATT
>CAUYRT010037979.1:0-48124 GCA_963574885.1 Lepilemur ruficaudatus | reverse complement strand
GGGTTTTCTAGATAAAATATCATATCAGCAAAGAGCTATAGTTTGACCTTCTCTTTCCCCATTTGGATACCCTTGATTTTCTTCTCTTGCTTGATTGCTCTGGCTAGGACTTCCAGTACTATGTTGAATAGAAGTGGTGATAGTGGGCGTTCTTGCCTTGTTCCAGTTCTGAGTGGGAATGCTTTCAGCTTTTCCCCATTCAGTATGATGTTGGCTGTGAGTTTGTCATATATGGCTTTTATAATTTTGAGGTATGTTCCATCCATGTCTATTTTGTTTAGAGTTTTTATCATAAAATGGTGCTGAATTTTGTCAAATGCTTTTTCTGCATCTATTGAGATGATCATATGATGTTTGTTTTTGCTTCTGTTTGTGTGGTGAACCATCCTTGCATGCCTGGGATGAAGCCCACTTGGTCATGGTGGGTTATTTTTTTGATGTGCTGTGAATTCAGTTTGCTGGAATTTTATTGAGAATCTTTACATCTATATTCATAAGGGATACTGGTCTGTCATTTTCTTTTTTTGTTGTGTCCTTTCCTGGCTTTGATATCAAGGTTATACTGGCTTCATAGGATGATTTGGGGGGAGGATTCCTTCTTTCTCGATATTATGGAATAATATCTGCTGTATGGGTACCAGTTCTTCTTTGTAGATCTGATGAAATTCAGCTGTGAAATTTTACCTGGTCCAGGACTTTTTTGTTGTTGGAAGATTTTTAAATTAAAAAGCTTCTGCACAGCCAGAGAAACCATCAACAGAGCAAATAAACAACCTACAGAATGGGAGAAAACATTCACATGCTATATATCCTATAAAGTGCTAATAACCAGAATCTACAAAGAACTAAAGCAAATCAGCAAGGAAAAAATCAAACAACCCCATTAAAAAGTAGACAAAAGGCATGAATAGAATCTTTTCAAAAGAAGGTAGATTAATGGTCAATAAACATAGGAAAAAATGCCTAACATCACTAGTCAACAGAGAAATGCAAATCAAAACCACAGTGAGATATCACATAACCCCAGTGAGAATAACTTTTATCAACAAGCCCCAAAACAATAGATGTTGGCGTGAATGAGGAGATAAATGAACACTTACACATTGTTGGTAGGACTGCAAACTAGTGTAACCTCTATGGAAAATAGTATGAAGATTCTTCAAAGAAACTACCATTTGATCCAGCAATCACAAGGACCTACCATTTGATCCAGCAATCCTCCTACTGAGTATTTATCCAAAGGAAAAAAGTCATTTTATCAAAAAGACACATGCATTTGAATGTTTATTATAGCACAATTCACAATTGCAAAGATGTGAAATCAACCCAAGTGCCCATCAATTCATGAGTGGATTCATAAAATGTGGTATATGTATACCATGGAATACTACTCAGCCATAAAAAAATGAATTTAGTACCTTTTGCAATAATCTGGATGGAACTGGAGGCCATCCTCCTAATGAAGTATTGTACGAATGGAAAAACAACCACCACATGTATTCACTATTAAACTGGAACTAGCCAATCAGCACTCATGTGCACAGGTAGAAGTAAAACTCAACAGAAATCATGCAGGAGGGAAGGTGGAGGAGAGGATGGGTGAAATCATACCTAACAGGTACAGTATATACTATCTGGGTGATGGACCCACTTATAACTCTGACTCAAGCTGTACAAAAGCAATCCATCTAACTAAAACATTTATACCCCCATAATATTCTGAAATTTAAAAAAAAAGAAGAAAAACCTGGGAACCCAGAAGGGGTGACTAAATAATTCTCACTTTCCCACTTTCTGTTGGACTGAGTTTCTGGGTCTAGAATGGACCTTAGATGTCATTCTAGCCCTGTCTCTTTATGTAATGAGTGAAATCCAAAAAAAAATGTAACAGCTTGTCCAAGCTTCTACAGCTAATTACTGACAAAGTTGGAGAAAGACAGTCTCCAAGTTGATATAGTAAAACCCTACTAATGTTATTCTTAAAAGCATATAGAACATGGGGTTTTTTTCCTTTAAATAACTAGAATTTTATTGCGTGCATTATTCTCATCTCTTTCCTGAAAGTACTTATCCTAAGAAAAACATTTGAGAAAAATTAATGTATCTTTTCTTACCACTTATAATTGAGAACATTAAGCATAATTGAGAACCTTTTTCATGATCTGAATTAGGAGGATTATCTGTTTATGGTCAAACATTTTTCTGCTTCTAGTGGACCGTAGTTTCTAGCACAGGCCTATAATCTAATAGAAAAACTCCAAATGAAACATTAACATTTTCTTCACATCCTGAATTAAGTTTAAAGAAAAAGACATTCTTAGTATTAGATTGAATCTGATTTAGCTTTTCTTCTTAAGCAGTTACTTAAGAGAAAACTTCAATATTCATCAAGAGTAGTGCCAATTTAGCACAGAAATTTCAGCGACATGAAAATGTAAACAAACACAAACCAAAATTTGAGTCTTGGAACTTGGTTCTATGGATGCTTATTTCTCAATAGCTCTTTCTTTGCTTTGGTTGATATCTATTCCTTTTAAAATAAATATTTCTTAAAGTATCTTTAAAATAAATGTACTCCTCCTTTGTTTCCTCCCATTGAATCCTGCTCCATAGTACCAGCTCTCTAAATCCTTCGCCTACTCTGTGTCATAACCATTAAAACATATTCCTTGTGTGTCTATTTAGCTGTTATTTCATTATATCTGTTAATAATAGTTTATTTATGTTACCTGTTTCTTCCTTATTGGTTTGAGAACAATTAGAGGACAGAAAATATACTTTAATCTTAAATTAGTAGGACTTCGGCAATTTGCCTGAAATAAGCATCTACTTTTGTAGTCTAATTCTTTCCACTCTAAAGTTCTTTGAGCATTATTCTTTCCTGTATTCACATCTCGATAGGACTTCCGTCTCCTGCCCAGTGTTTCACACACGGTATTTTGTGAGATGGCTGGCTGGAGAGCGTGCTGTGTGAATTCAGAGGCTATACACTCAACAGCCTGCCAGGAAGCCTCCACAGCACTCTCTTTCCTGGAAGATGTGTTCCTCACTGTTATATGTGCCTCACCTGACATATGTCACATGCATGTCCTTTCAGGACACAATCACTGCTCTATACCTGGAAAAATGCTATAGCCAAGAGAATTCTGCTTTCTAGATAAAATACATGTATTCAAGACCCAGCCCTGGCCCTTACTTGTAGAACTTTCTTGAGAAGGTCAATTAATACTTACAGTATTATTAAGAGGATTCAATGAGATAATACCTGTGATAGCACATGTAAGCTATTAAACACATGGAAAACACTTTTATATTAAAGTCTTCTACTGAGGGTTTTACTTCTTAGAGAAGGGAAATTTTTTTCCTGATTTTAATTAAAACTCCAAGTGTTTGTGAGCTAAGTACTACTTCTAATAAGATACTGCAAAAATAATTCTATTTACTATACTTAATTAGAATGTCTATTAGAATGTCTAAAACATAGGAATATGTTTTCCTATGATAGATCAAGTTAAGGATTTAATCAGCTTGAAATGTCATCCATCCTAGGAAATATTAGTACCTATAAAATCTTTGATATGAGAAATCATCTTTTTATCATTGACTATTAATCACTGCGGGAAGTCTATTAGACTCATCAAAGATACTCCCTTTGTACTTTTTCTTCCTTCAAAACCCAGGGGAGCAGCAGTCCTTTCTCTTTATAAGCTGGGCACATGTGGGAAGCCAGTGAAATGGAGAGAATGCTTCCCTTTGTACTTTTTTATTCTAAGTGCTAAGCAACATAGATTTTTGTTCTGAGCCAAAAAAAAAAGGTGGGGAAGTCAGGGGAAGTGGGCACGGTTTAAATTCTCCTGGAAAAATTATTTAAAGGTGGAAAGATAGTTGTGAACCTATACTTGAAGATTTCCCTTGGTGGCCTTGAAGAAATACTTTAGATGTAGTGCCGTAGTATCCTTAGAAACCATAATCTTACTTGAAACCTGAAATTATACAGAAAATAATCAAGTTTTTATTTCATTAGGAAAAAAAGCTCTTCACATATTTGAAAGAAGCTTTGATATCAGTTCAAGTCTTTTTATTTTCCTGGATGTCAGAGTAAATTCATTTATATTTTTTATTGTATTTGTAATATGCCTTGTATGTCTTCATCGAAATTCTTTATGAAAATGTTCCAAAGGAGATCAAGCATGCAGTTCCAAGTCCTATTTCTGAAAACATACGACAGATCTTCATCAAACCTTACATCAATATTTCATGGCTATCATTGTTCAGCATACAAACCCACTTAATTATAATTCTCTCTAGCTCTCTTCTCCCTTTTAACCAGAGGATTACAATGATGAGTCAAATGGCTTGGCTGAAATCTTGTTGCATTATGTTTATGGCATTTCTCTAATCATTTTTATGATATAAAACAGTCTAGTAAAGTTTCTGTTGAAATATGTTGAGAGATACTTTTCCATGGATCTTTTATATTTGTATACTTCTTAATGGATTTGCCAAGAATGCAAGGCCCTGACTGATTTTTACCCAAGCCGTTTGTCAGGGATATGTCTATAATGAGCAACCTTGAGGGATGAAATAATGTCCGGCTGGGGCGGAGGGCTCTGTGGCCTAGTCCCTAACAGGGAGTTGGGGACTGCAAGCATAAGGGACGCAAGGTAAAAAAACGAGAGGATGGCTGTGTCCTCACATGGCAGCAGAACAGCAGAGAATGACCCCGCTCCCTGAAGTCCTTTTATAAGGGCTCTAATCCCATCCATGAGGGCTTACCTCATGACGTAACTACCTCCTAAAGGCACCACCTCTTAATACTATAACATTGGCGATTAAGTTTCAACATGTGAATTTTGGGGACACATTCAGAACATAGCAGATGCTATTGTAAATGGGACTATTTTCTTTACTTCTTTTTGGATTTCTAGTGTATAGAAACAATTTTTGAGAGTTGATTTTGAATCCCGCAACTTTACTGAATTCATTTATTATAACAGTTATTTTGTGGCATTCTTAGGGTTGTATCTGTAGGTGTATATATGAAATCATGTCATCTGCAATAAGAGTTAAATATGCTTCTTCCTTATAATATGGATGTCTTTTCCTTTTCTTGCCTAATTTCTCTGCTAGGACTGGTTATGATGTCCAGTACTGCGTTGAGTAGAAGTGGCAAAAGCTAGCATCCCTGCTTTGTTCCTGGTCTTAGAGGAAAAGCTTTCAGTTTGTCACCACTGAGTATGTTATTAGCTGAGAGTTTTTCATATATACTCTTTATTGTGTTGATGTAATTGACCTCTATTCCTAGTTTAAGTGGGTTTTTTTTTAGCATGAAAGGGTGTTCAGCTTTGTGAAATACTCTTTCCACATAAATTAAAATGGAAGCCAACATTATTTTGACACCAAAGCCAGACAAAAAGATTCTACAAGGAAAGAGAACTACAGGCCAGTACCCCTAATGAACATTGATGTAAAACTCCTTAACAAAATACCAGCAAACTGAACTCAACTGCACATTAAAAACGTTGCACATCATGACCAAGTGGGATTTATCTCTAAGACACAAGGATGGTTCAACATATGAAAAATCAATGAATGTAATATACCACATTAAGATAACAAAAGAAAAAAATTACATAATAATTTCAATTTAACAATGTTGATTCTGCCGATCCACATCTGTGAAGAAATTGTCTTCCATGAAACTTAGGAAGAGGAAGCACACAGCAAGAGGTGAGCGGTGGGCCAGTGAGCAAAGCTTCATCTGTATTTACAGCCACTCCCCATCGCTTGGATTAGAAGCCAGAAATACAAAAGTGGGTAACCTGGCATCAAAGAAGGGAGTGAGACAGACAAACTTCTTTGCTTTGGTGGCAAACAGTGGGTTGTGGATGGGGAGAGTGACAAGGGATTCATGGTTTCAATGTATGTGTGTATTTGTGTGTAGATACATGTATCAGCCTCAGCACATAAAATAAATTGATGAATCCACTTTTCCAGCTTCCTTTTTGAGAATTAAAATATAGCAACACTATTGAGCCCTGGTACAATAAACACAGAGTAAAAAGGTAAAATGTTGGTTGGAATTAGACAAAGCAATCATAGGAATCATTTCAATGACAGAGACCACATCTATATAGAATACCAAGCAAAACAGGTTGAGCATCCCAAATCAAAAAATATGAAATTCAAAATGCTTCAAAATATGAAACTTTTTGAGGGCCAGCATGATGCTCAAAGAAAATGCTCATTGGAGTATTTTGGACTTCGGGTTTTCAGATTGGGGATACTCAACCAGTAAGTATGATGCACATATTCCAAAACCTGAAAAAGCCAAAATCCAGAATACTTCTGGTCCCAAGCATTTTGTATAAGAGATGCTCATTCTGTGCCTTAGAACAGTGGTTGGCAAACTTTTTTTGTAAAGGGCCAGTCTCTATCACAGCTCTGCCATTGTAGCATGAAAGCAACAATAGACAATACGTAAAGGAATGAGTGTGACTGGTTTGGCCCCAAGCCATACTTTGCAGACACCTACCTTAGAATTTCAGTAATATCATCAAAATCGCCACATTAAGAAAATGAACCAGATAAATTCAGTTCCTTCTTAGTCTCTCAAATCCCTTCTCTTGCTAACATTCAGAGAGTTTGCAAGAGTTGACTATGACATCTTTCATGGCAGTTTACATCTTGTCTGGCAAGATTATAGCTGTTGCTCCTTGAACAAGCAGGTCAAAAATACTGTGAAATGTACTCTTTTATTTCAGAGAACTGTTATCATAACTATTATTGGGTTATGTTCTCAAAGATCATTTGCTAAGGAGAAATGCAAAAGGTTCCTGCTATTCTGAAGTGTTAGCAGAACATGGCCATTAAGGAAGCTTGTCTGAAAAGACAGATGCCATGTATTAGCCCAAATTGGGAAACTCACAGATTCAGCCCTGCATTGGGTCTAGTTGAATTCTGTTACTTAGGTAGCAAGCTGTTCTGTAAGTGCTGCTTTAAAAAGAAGGAAATGGAATCAGGAAAGCCAGTATATTTGTGGAGTCATTTTCAATTTTTCAATGTTTAATCTTCCTCATCTTTCCCCAAAAGCTGACCCATTTCTAGCTTAATACTGAGCATTTTCATATCTAATGTTTGAGTCTATTTCTATGGCTAGTTCTTGGTATAAGCTGTTATCACCTCACTCATCAATAGAGCCCTCTCTTGGCAAATCTCTGTGCAATCCATCTCTCATAAACGGTACCCTACATGTAGCATCCAGTATCCACTGCTTTCGTGTTAGCATTTGTCCTTTCCTCTCCAGGAATCTGTTTGGGCTTATATCCCATTGTATAAAATTTGTTTTATGTTTCATGGAGTACAATTTGAGTCAACATTCATTGTTTATGCTCCTCATATAGATTCCACCACTCCTTATTTCTGATGGACTGGCTAACAGCCATAATTCTCATCACCGCTGGTTAAAGAACAAAACTTAAAACACACAGTTCTTAACAGTGACATAAATGGAGCAACCAACATATTTAATATTTTCTTTGATTGTGACCTTATTTTTAAATATGTAATTGAACACAACTAAACCAAAGAAATGTCTCAGGAAACAAATTGATATCCTAAAAGCAAGGGTAATGAATTATATATACATTTTATACATCACTGGAGATTTGTATCTCTTAATTTAATAAAATTTGAAGTTATTTGGGGACAAACTAAAATCAATCTATGATTCAATGACAAGAAGTCATTAGTGGTACTGCCCTGAAGATCCCTTTTCTCCAGTTACAAATTGGTAAATTAATATTCATATTTACATAATCTCTCTGAGTTTATGTTTAGTATGATCAGTTCCTTAAAGCCCTATTAATACTGAAAGAACAGGGAAAACTAAATTTCCCTAACATGGAGTAATAGAAGTCTTTGAGAAAGAGCCTTTGAAAATAGCTATCTATGCTTTAATTAAAACTGGGCTGCAAATAATAATGAGCACTTCTATTTATTGTGTTCCTTATTTGTTCTAGACATTTGATATATATTATCTTTTTTAATGCTCAAAATAACCTTCTGATATAGATATCATTTTGTCAATTAGATATCTTTGAGTTGCTAGTATGAAAGATGTATAAAAAATTCTAGAGATTTTATTAGTTGACTTAATTTAAAAAACTAGAGGAAAGTCATGCTTCAAACAGTATGTGATCCAGTGGCGACATGTCACCAAAGGCTAATCTCTTTCCTTCACTCTTTTTTGCTTTTCTGTAAAAGCCTCTTAAGCTGCCAGTCCTTGTGGTACCGTGTACTGTCTTGTTTACTTTTGGTTGTACTTCTTTCTTGGTACTTCTCTCAAAGAGCAAAGTTTTACCCCTCAAGCATCTCCTTGCATCTCAGTGGCCTGAATTAAACCATGTGCCTATCCCTGAACCAATTATTTGGGGAATGGACTTCATTGATTGGGTTAAGCCAATTTAAGACCACCCGTATTAAGGTGAGATTAATACCTTCCAGAATGCAAGAGGGGAAGGTTCCCTAAAGGAAATTGAAGCGGATGATGGAAAATAGATGTTGTACAGCAAACAACCAGTCTCTACTACAACTCTTCCTCATTTTTTATACAAAGAAACTTCAACAACAACAGTCATAGTGGTAGTATTCATTATGTGTACTATGTGCTAGGCACATGCTTAATGCTTTAGATATATTTTAGTCTCCAGAAACATTTGGGGAAACAAATGGTAATAAATGCCTGTTTTATGCCAGTTTAGAAAGATTAAACAAATTATCCAGGACCACATGGTTAATCAGACCTAGGTCAGTCTGATTTCGGTGTCCATACTTTGTTTACCATGTCATGCTACCTCCCTAGTAAATCAAAAGTTGGCTATTAAAAATATTTTAAGTATTGTTTTAAAAATTCATCATTCTTGTAGAATTCTAGGAAATAATCCATACTATCTTGGTTTAATGTGTAATATACCCATACAGAAGTAAGCCTTGTGAGGCAGAATTATAAAAGAGGAGATACTTAATCTTGTTTTGCCAACTTTGAGCACCATGATCCTTACATCAACTGTCAAGTAAGGTACTGTATACCACATGCATCCACACACATACATGATATACATATATACCTATGTGTTGTTATGTGTATTTTACATATATAACAAATTCTAAGAGAGGTTTTTAACTTAGCACTTAATGAAAATGACACTAAAAACAGGCTGAAAAGAGATAGACTCTGCCCTCTGAGTTAACCTCACAGTGAACACTGAAGACTGTCATCTGATATCAGTCTTCAGTTCTTTACTAAATGTAATCAAGTATTGTGCCTAAGGGAATATTTCTGGCCCAGACTTGATTATTTTCTGGCTATGCTAACTGTAGTCCCATATTCTAAGGATTTTTATTTGTTTCAAAGTTCTTAATGCTTACGTTTGCACAGGCTCAGGCTTTCAGTAATTAATGACAATTATTTAATTTTTGTTGAAAGCCTTGCTTCCTCTGGTTTTCTGCAAGAAGCTGACTGGGCTTCTGGAATAGTGCAGCTCTGCTCTTTTGCTTACGATCACTATGTCTGTGTCTTGAATAACTTAAAATTGGAAATAAATTTAAAGTTTACTTTCCTAGATTTAGGGATATTTTGAGTCCCAACAGGAAATAAAAGATTTAATGATTTTAAGTAAGAAATTGTTCTAAGGCAGAAATATTGTTGGATTAACTACAAGCCAATCATAAATCTCTTCTGTATCGTGGCCTGTGTGACAGTATTTGGAAGTAGCTGTATCTATCTAGCTTTGCCTCCCTGATAGTTTGCCTTTATTGACTTGACATCACTTCCCATCCAATTTTTAATGTAATTTAAGTGTTGTCTTTTCTTTGTTTATTAATACATTGTAAGTATTAAACAATAATACTTAATTTGTTATTAAATAACAGTTTGATGAACAAATATTAATCTAGAGGATTATATGAATAAGTAAATTTAAAAAGGGCAGGAGTCAGATGAAAAAATGCTGAATATGAGCTAACTCTGAAGAGAAATAATATCAGGATTCCACAGAATCCACAGAATTCCTCAGTGGGTTATGTCACATGCTGCTTTTAAATCAAATTGCAGAAAAGATCTTTCCATTTGAAAATTACTCCTTTAAACAGAATGCTATGTGGTTTCAATACCAGAAAGGTATACATTTTCTAAAATAGGTCAACATATATGTAGCAAAAGAATTAATATGTGAATAATGGTCCATCTTGAACTAAATATTGCTTTCAAGTCCATTTTATAGGCATTTTGATACCTACTAAAGTTGAGAAAATAGTGGGTAATTTTGCTGTTTACTGTTGAAATTATGTGTCTTGTTCAGGTTTTTAAGTTAAGCTTTATAGAAGCTATTTCAGTAATCATCCTAGTAATCTAATATACAGAAGGAAATAAATTATCTGACACCATTGAGTTTATTTTTAAGGCATATAGCTTATTTAATTTTGTAAATGGCCCACCTAAATTTGTATAATACCTTGATTTGTGAATACATGGTTAGGAAAAGAGAATATTTTAAGGAGACTTAGGCAGGTGTTTATTTTCTAGGTACTCTCATTAAGGAAAAAGATATTAAGTCTTCACCTCTAGAGATTTTCAGTTCAAGGAAGCCTGGATCTCTGAGGAAGAGGGTAAAAGAAAGTTCAGGAAATGGCAATTAAAATGCTAATCCCTCTTGCAAAATTCTGGCTTAATAACTGAGGGCCTAATAGAGAAAATGGGATTGATTGTTTTTAGAGAAGAGGTATTCTAGTATACTTTAACTTTTTTTATAGTATGATAAACTAGAACTAACTTTTAAAAGGAAAATAGTCAAGCCATAGCTTTTAATGCTGTATTAAGAGTGAATGCAAAGTTTAAGGCAGCGCTATTCAATACGGTTAGTCCATTCACTGGCCATATGGGGCTCTTGACCTTTTCACATGTGACTAGTGCTTCCAAAAAACTGAATTTTAAATCTTGTTTAATTTTAATTGATTTAAATTTAAAACTTGATACTTGATTCAGTTATTAGAAAATTTTAAACATGTTTGGAACAACGTACGTAATGTGAATCTACTTTTTCAACTATGAATTTTTAAAAATCCAAATACAGATCAAATATTTCAGATGAAAATTTGCATCTAAACTGAGATGTGCCATAAATGTAAAATATCATATTTTAAAGACTGAGTACAATTAAAAATATAAAATACATCAACTATAATTTTTATATTGATACATGTTGATATAATATTTTAGATATATTGGATTCAAGATAATATATTATTAAAATCAGTTTTACCTTTTTACCTTTTAAAAACAAAAACTTTTCAAAATATGGCTGCCGATAAATTTAAAATTACTATGTGGCTCATGTTACATATTTCTTGGACCATGACATGTAAAGAAGTTTTTCTGAGACATCACTGGGATTCATTTAATACACAAAAATGCAGTCTGAGTCAGCAACTAAATCTCTTCAAAATCATAGCTTTTTTATTTTTCTCTCTGACACTGCAATCAGTGATGATGTTAATAGTCTTAGTGTTTTAAGCAATCACTGAATCTAGTAACTAATCCAATATCATTTACTCTTTTGTTTAACTCATAATAATAATTATAGGCTTTTATTTGATAGTAGTAAAAATCAAATCCATTAGAAAATTTTAGTGAAACAAATTGGTGAAAAAAAGTGACAAAGGAAAAAATATGACTTTGAATATTATTATGCTTTGGATAATAATACAGTGTGAAGCACTTAAGGTACTTAAACTATATCTAGAAAAGTTTGTAGTGTCTGCTTTCTAATAAGATGTAATTCTTTTCATGTTTTCTTTTATCCTCACCTCAAGCAGGTTGGACAAAAAGCACCGCCAAATGTATTGTGCTTTTTGTTCTGTCAGATATCCCTAATAATAAATGTGACTTTCATCATAATTTTGTCTCACTGTCTGTCAATTCCTCTAGGAGGTGATTTCCTCTCTTTTCTGAGAAAGAAGAAGGATGAACTAAAACTCAAACAGTTAGTGAAATTTTCATTAGATGCTGCTGCTGGTATGTTATATCTCGAGAGTAAAAACTGTATACACAGGTAAGGAGAACATTTTTAAATCAATTTCTAGTTTTATTAATATAATGCTAGAAAACTGATACATTTGCTACAGTACAGCAGTAAATTTCTTTCACAAAACATACATTTTCTTGTTGGTTTTATATTTTGTGTGAAAGCATTCTTTGCTAGCTGTTCATATAGTTTACAGAAACACTTGTTTTCCCTCTTACCTGAGGTAAATACCTAATAAAACATTGACTTGCCTACTAATTAGAATTTGTTTTATTATAATCATAAATAACAGTGACATGGACTGTACTGCAATTTAGTAATATAAGAAACTTTAGCCTTATAATCAAACAAGATTGTCTCATGTGTTGCCTTTTTCATTTTCCAAAGAAACTATGTGTATATAGTCATGGAGAGCACAATAGTAAAATAGCAATTCATGACAGCCAATTTGGCCAAGGGTAAAAGGTTTTAGCATACTAGTTATTTCAAAAGATATTTTAGAAAGCATTCTCTGATTATACGTAGTGATCAGGTCTTAATGCTTGATAGATTGTGGTTGTAGTTGCTTGTAACTGAAAGTGTTCTTTACTGCTAATGTCAGTACAACTTAAGATCTGTTGCAGAATTCATGTCAGATTTTGAATATGGTTAAGTGTATACAAGCAAAATGAAGTGAAGGACTAAGGAAGTTTTTATTCACCAGAAACAGTGCATAATACTGTGTAATGTAGAGCAGGGTGCATTGTCAGACTGAGCTGTTGTAAACTTTATCCAAGTTGGTTTCGTTACTGAGGTATGCTTTTCTTGTAGGTGTCGCATTATGTAGCCTTTGACTTAGAATTCTAGTGAGATTGTATAACATATAATTACAGCAAAAGAAAGTTACCTTCATCTTAACTATACATTTATTTAGTGTCAATGGATATTTTGACTTAATTTTTCTAAAAATTTTTTGCTTAGTATTCAGTTTTATTCTGGAACTAAAATTATGTTTTAAATATGGATCAATAATTGCATATATTTTAAAATATATTTCAGCAGAGAGTCTATTTTTCTGGTAAGTGAGACAATTAAAACTAAACCATTGTATTTCTGTTTTACTTTCTACGAATATAGATTAAATCACATTATAAGAGGTTTTTCTTTTTTTAAGACTAAGAATTTGATTTTTGGGCAAGAATTGCATTATTATTTCATTAGTAGTAAACACTGTGCTAAAAGTAACCACAAATAGTTTTGCCTATTATTTAGAGAAAATGTGTAATTTTGATGGCTGAGGTTTTGAGATGCTTTAGGTATCAGATTCTCCATGGAATTCTCTGCTATGATTATTTTGTCTCACATTTTTTCAGTCCATTAGACTATCTGTGGTTTTAAACCATAATAAATACACATTATTTAAATCTTTATTAATTTTTCAATTACCACTAATATTCTTTAATTTCTAGTGCACTGCAGTTGAGGGAACCATTGTTTCAATTTCTAGCTACTTTTTTAGTGATTGCTTTCCTCGGAAAAGGAGACCTGTGTTTAAGTGCCTGTATCATCAGAATTGAAACCTTTCTAGATTGTGGATGGCAGTTAGCTTTTAAAAATTTATTCACCTCTCCAAATCATAACATTTCTGCTATAATGTTACTTCCCATTTTGCTTTTTAACGATTTTCATGTGTTCACAAATTTTTGAAAGTCAGCCCTTGCCTGATCACATATCCTAGCAGGTTGTGCGTTGTCCTGCACCATTTGCCTGCTGGGAAGGTTTCCCAATTGAACATCTTGAACAGTGTCACTGAGAGCAGGTTTGACAAATAGGTTTCAGCATTAATGCCAACTTTTAGTGATGGGTACTAGCTCTCTGTGGTATGTATTGAGAAGGATTCCAGAATCAGCCATGAAGAAAGAGCCCAGTGATCAATTAGTCGCGTCTGCCAGGGTACTGATGCGCATTAACACACAAGCCCCAAATTTGTCATCCTTGGCACAGGTTGTCTTCTTTTTGTCTTTATTCTCATAAATACTTTTCCCACTTTTTAAACTGTTTGATATTTTTTCTTAATAGCCGTAATATAGCAACAATATAACATTTTTCTTTAATCACTGCCATTGAATTCATCCAAATTATCTGCTGTCTTATTTCCCTTGCTAATCATGAGTGCTAGATGAACTTTATGATAACTCCCAACCAGTGCTCCTGTGTTCCTATTCAAAGTTATATAAATGCTGTTTTGGATGAATTCGTGTTTTTTTCTTTTCATTTTAGTGTCTCCCTGATACATGGAATTGTATTGAGAAAATAAATCATTTTTTGTGTTGAATTTTTATGATAGTGAATTGTACTGTAGAATCCTGTTCCCATGTGCCAGCCCATTATTTCTGTGGGAGCAGCAGTAATTACAACAGAATTTTACTTGATTTATTGTTAAAAGATACTTTCAAGATACATTATGTTTTTTCCCTAAGAAATATCAAAGAAGATATATATATTTACTACAATTAAAGTATTTTCTCTCATTGGAAAACTTTCTAGTGAAGTATTTCAAAAACTAATTAAAAAAATGTAAAACATGATTGAAAGTTTCTTTAGTTTTTTAGGTTATGAGCAAATGCAGTAAGTCTCATTTTTGACACCCCAGATATTACTAAAATAAATGCATGTCTATGAATTACAAAGTCTATATCCAGTAGATCCAAGCAAAAATTTTATTATGTTTTAAATTTTATATGAACTTACAAATTTTACCCTGTTCATTAATTAGAGGTCACTGGAACTCACTATATACTTGAAAATATTTCTAATTGTCTCTCCCCAAAATAGTCTTTAAATTTGAGGGACACATTTTCTTTCTTCAGCTTTGTTCTATTGTATTGATTATTATGAGAAAAGCAGAACAAAGTTTTGTTATAGAAAAACAAGCATGGCCTGGCGTGGTGGCTCACGCCTGTAATCCTAGCACTCTGAGTGGCCGAGGCGGGCGGATAGCTCAAGGTCAGGAGTTCGAAACCAGCCTGAACAAGAGTGAGACCCCGTCTCTACTACAAATAGAAAGAAATTAATTGGCCACCGAAAAAAAAAATTAGCTGGGCACAGTGGCTCATGCCTGTAGTCCCAGCTACTTGGGAGGCTGAGGCAGGAGGATCACCTAAGCCCAGGAGTTTGAGGTTGCTGTGAGCTAGGCGGATGCCACGGCACTCTAGCCTAGGCAACAGAGTGAGACTCTGTCTCAAAAAAACAAAAAACAAACAAACAAACAAAAACCAAGTATGACAGCTATAAAATGGAAACAAGTAATTGCATTAAGAAATGACCTACATTTGGAAAATGTTCCTATTGTAATTTCTGTTTAACTTCTAAGAGAATTTTCATGATACTCTACATTTCTAATTTAAGCTATTTCTGTTTATAGCTTGAAGATTGCTGGATATTTTGAAATTTGGTTTACTCAACCACACTTTTTAAGAATTATTCTATAGATGAATGTGTAATTTTCTTCCCTAGTTATACTTTATATAACTATTTGAAATACACTGATAAACTTTGTGATGTATGTGCCTTTACTGAACAATAGTATGTAATTAGATTGTCAAATACCACTCTATAAAGAGTATTAAACCTGATTAATTTTGAAGTTAAGTAGATTGAAGGTTAACATTATACTAGATTTAAATGGTGAATGCATGTAGGGTTTTATTCTTAACAGATCCTACTGTAAGATTTATTTGGGTTTATTTCTAAAAAGTGGTTTTGTGCCATTGTTTTTTTATTTGATATCTATGGAAGATAAAAAGAGGATAAACCTTTTATTGCCATGTATTTGCATTAAAGACCATAATCTATGGGGAGTTTAGGGAACATTTCTTAATTTCATGATATTTTATGTCATTGTAAATGTCAGAAAAGGTGTTTTTTGGAGGAATGAAGTAGAATATGATTTCTTTTTCCAATTTTAAATCTTGTGCTGATTCTCTTCATGTTTGGTTGCTCTACCACAGTGATATTTTTGTTATGGAGTAAGTTAACAACTTTACAAATTAAAGTATATCAGACCACATTTATTTTATTATTCAGTGAGATTTTGCTTATCCATTGAGAAAATGATATTTCCAGTACCACAAAAATGCGGACAGTTGCCCACTCTGTGCCAGGGGATACCAAAATGAAAATCATGGTCCCCACCTTGATTGACGTAACAAAAAATAATAATATTGCAAAGAGATAATAAATTTTGTGACACTGTGTACAAAATTCTTGGGAGTAATATCAAGAGTGTCTGATATGAACTGTCAGTATGAGGGCCGTGGTGGGAATGATCAGAGAAACCTTTGTAGAGGATGTTATTTGAGTGAGACTTGATGGATGGGTATGTGATTGTATAGAAGGGGAAAGCAGATTCAGTTGAAGAAATATTGAAAGTGAAGTTACAATGCTTTGCTTTGCATGAGAGAGCGTGACTTCATTGTGGTATTCAGAGGGTTCAGTGTTAATCAGAATGGGAACTCCAAAAGATAGATGGGGCTGAGCCAAGTAAACAAGCATCATTCTCATCAAGAGCCATGTATACCATTAAATTTGACTAAGGTAGGAGAACATACATTTAGCTTATTTTAATAAAATCGAAATGCTATAGTTTTTAACTGGAAAAGAAAAATAATAAAACCCTGAAAAATGTATAATCTCGTGAAGATGTGTAGGTATGGGACCAACGTTAAGTCTAATTGGAAAAACTAATTTAGGAAAGCTAAGATTTCCCAGAAAGGAAAAAATATTACATTTCATTTACTTATTCTAGAAGGAGATTGCCTCATTCATTGATTTCTGATAAGGCTTACGTATGTGTACTTTTTAAGATAAAGTAAGATGCTGCTTCTGTCTTATTTTGGTTTTTGAGATTTCATATTTTATTAAGTAAAAGATTTGGTATGATACTGATCATTTACATTTTTCCCAATGATCTTTGAGTGTTTTCTTTCTATTTTTTAACCATACGTGATTACCTAGCATTTGAGATCTCCCTAAGGTTTGAATGTACTGAAAAAAGTATTTTTTATTTAATGCATCTTCATTATCATTTAAATGGTGAAAGTAAAGATAAAATAAGCAAATATAAATATAAAGTAATTTAAATATTTGATATTTTTGAACACTTTATCATTTCCATCTCTTATGATCTACTATACACTCAATATAAATCACCTTAAGATCACTTTAAGTAAGTGAGGCCCAGAGAGATCAAATGAAGGTCACCTAGACAAGTAGTGGCAGTGCCACTGCTAGATCTTAGATGTGCTGACTTTGTTCTTACACATACCCTGTTTTACTCTGTCTTATTCAAGTATTAGTAGTCCTAACAGCTGACATTTATTGAGAGTTGACTCTGTACTAGATGCTGTACTAAGTGCTTTAGATGAGAATGTAGATGCTGAGAATGTAAGCTTTTGGAAGGCAGTGATTTTTACTTGTATTGTTCATTTTTGTATTCCAAAAGCCTAGAACAGTGGCTGACACTTAAAGATGAATGGATGAATCCCCAAAACAACAGCAGTTACTAATAGTAAGCCCATTTTTCTTAGTTAGGGAATTTGAGTATCTTGCCCAAGATCCTATTAAAAGAAAGTGGCAGATGCAGGATGTAAATCTCAGCACTCTGGTTCTAGAGCCCACACACTGAATCACTGCATTGGACTCTAGTGCCTTCCGTAGCAAAGACATTTTGTGACCACCTGAGAGACTCGGGGCAGAAGGCCAGATGGTACTTCGTGTGATGGCTCAGCTTATATTCAACATCTGGGCTCATTATGATCATGAGTAAAAACAGAAGAGGATGCTGAAGCCTATGAAATGTAATTTTAGAAAGACATACCAAGGTGTTTTTGTTGTTTTTTAATGAGCAGTTGCTGAAATGAAGCAGTATTTTGTTATTGCTTCTCCATTTAATTAGAGCTTGAAAATTTATTTTTTCATTTTTTATACACTATTATTTAGATATACCCTCTTCTGCTTTATCTGGTAATTAAAAACACAGGATTAGCATAGAGATGTAATAATCTCAGTTGACTAAGCATTTATGACTGATTTTCTTGTTCTAACATTTGATTACAATTTTGAATATATTAACCTATATTTTTATTTTTAGCTTCTAAACCAATTCTACAATATAGAGAGAACTGTTCAATAATTTAAATGTGTCAAAAATATATGGTCTTTCCTTAGTTTTTTTTCTAGCTGAGTTTGGTATTACAAATGCAGTATGATTATCATACAAAAGATATCACAAGAACACCTTCATAAAAATTATTTATCCTGCTACTTAATTCAGTGTCAGAATTTCCCTCCAATAGTTTTACTTATTTTGAATTAGGAGATTTTTCCCTAAAGTCACTTGTGTGTTTCCAGGAATGAAAAGGAGGCGTTCTTTTACATTAGAGTCAATTAACATGTTGGCTTGAATTAACGTATCCTCCAAGTATCTGTCTGCCTCCTTAGAAAACAAAAATGAGAGATTTAGGGTAAAGGGTCAGAGGACAGTAACTTTTGATTTATGGTTACTGGTAGGAAAGATACAGCATATATAAGAGACTATTCAGGAGTTCAGGGCAATCCAGTAAGCAGACTGACAGTCCTTGAGAATGAGAGGAGAGGGAAAGAAGGGAATAGGACTACATTAATCCCACTTCATGGTTTGGTTAGGGTTAGCCATGTCTTATGTTATATAGAAATGATAGAAGAGAAAATTGGCTAATGCTTCATAGTCTCCAGTATTTCTGACTTATTCAGTCAATTACAGTAAGTACATTTTGGATTCAGAGTGTTGAAAAAGTCATCTTTTACATTCAATGATTACACATGGTTAGAGTTATCATTTTTCTTTTAGGGCATATTTGATTACAGGGAACAGAAACTACTTACACAAACTTAAGCAATAGTAGATTTAGCGTAACAAATCGGAGTTATTTCACAGAACTCAAAGACGGGAAGTTCAGCCACACTTAGAAATCCCTGAAACTGGGGACTGGGAAGCAGTTGAGGACCAAGACAGCACATTTTTCTGTCTTTCCCTCGTTATTCACTAGGACTTTCATTATTTCTTCTTGCTATGCTGCTGCTGCTTTTACCTCTTGCTCTGAAAACTACATTCCTCTGCCCCATTTGCAAGGGGCCACCAAATGACATTTGAGTCAATATAACCTTCTGGGCCCAGCATCTACCACTAATTAGTTCAAATTTCAAATTTTTGGCAGAAAGAATTGATTGTCCTAACCTTGTATTAAGTGACCCCTGTCTTAATAACATGGCTAGGCAGGGAAAAAATGTGCAGGGTCACAGTTACCTAGAGCTAGAGGAGCCAATCTGTGTGTGCAGACGGGTAGTTCTCAGAGGATGGGACATGTACTATGCAGGCTCCAAAAGATGGTTATCACACATCATTGAGTGCTCACTGTTTGCCGAGTACGTTCATTATCTCATTTAATCCTCATACTTCTATGAGGTTGGTACCATTTATCTCTATTTCACCTAGAACAGATTGAACCACAAACGACTAAGTAACTTGTCCAGTGTCACACGGCAAGTGAGATGAGGATTCAAGCCAATTCTGAACTGATGACAAAGCCTGTGAAACAAAACAAAAAGCTGAAACCATGTGTTAGATACGTTTCTCAGCTTCTTCCCTTTTCTCTCGTATGGAGCAAAACTTTAAAACCATTTAATAAGTTCTGATTTAGAGGAAGCCTCGTTGCAGGGATAAGAGAATCCTTTACAGGCATTATCTCTATATTTTCCTGGATGATTCATTCCCACACATTTCCACATATAAGGACTACAGTTGGTCCACGCAGTCCTTGAATCCTAGCTCCTACCGAATCCATACAACAGGCAGGCGCACTTATAACAGTAAAGTTGGGTTCATGATTACCCCAGAGATTTGGTTGACTATTGGTTGAATTCAGATTCTCAAGTTAAATTTGGTTCATGCTAACATAGCTCACTTTTTCTAATTAGTCTCAGTCAAATGGAAATTCTCATCTCTGGGGAATCCATCAGAACATGGATGACACAGAAACAAGTTTAGCCTTCTGGCTTGCAAATTGTCTCCTACTCTTTGGCCTCCGAAGCAGGACTGGAGCAATATGGAACTAGAGAACTCTAGCCTGTATTATTTGCTAGACATTGACTCATCTCAGTAATTTTAAGAATTACTGGGTTTTTTGTCCAATTATTGTTTTTAAATATTCTTTATTTTATAAAATACAAAATCACTACGAGAAGTCCTTTTCATTCCCAGGCGTCCGTTGTAAGGTGTTCCTGTGCCAAATCAGGTTGCTTCCCTCTACATTGCCAATCCTGATATCTGTTAGGCCTACCATTCACAGAGCCACTTAGCAGCTTCAGCATAGTGGTTAAGACTACACATTTAGAATTGGAATGCTCTGTGGATCCTAGCTCTTCAACAAATTTGCTAAGTGACTTCTTACCTCCTCCCATTCCCCACCTGTACATTCCCTATAACCTTTACTCTGCTTTGTTTTTGTCACAGTCCTTACCATTGTCTGATGATTATTTTATTTATGTAAAATATACATTACATGTGTGTGCATATATGTTTGTGTATGTATGTATTCACACACATATATAAAATACTAATTTCTTTTTGTTGCTTATTTCCTACAACTAGAATGTAAGCTCCATGAGGACATAGACTTATTTTGTTCATTTCTCAATCCCTAATACAGAAAACAGTCCCAGCATTTAGTTGGTGCTCAGTAAAAATGTGTTGAGTGAGTGAAGTTACTTAATATGCTTCTGTTTCTTCCAAAATAAAATAAGGACAATAATGTTCACTCTGACACACTGATTTGAGTTAGAGGAGGCAAAGCTACTTAAGTAGGAAAGGAGTATCTCAAGACTCTCCACTAGGAAATACCCCTATAGCATTTCAAGGGCACCACAACTTAGCAGGAAGAAATTATACATGTCCGTAACATTTTAAGATTAGATTAAGTGGTCTGTTTAGCCAAAGATACAGAAACTTTCCAGAAAAAGATGGCCACATAAAGTAAGAGCAAATGCAAAGGTATCTCAGTTCACTTTACCGTGGTCTCCAATTTCTAATGATAACACTAGGGACTTGTTGAATGTGAGATCATTTTCTTGCTATACTATAATGTATCTTACAGCACCATTCAGGGAGTACTGATCTGTGTATGTAGTTTTGTTGAATGTAATATTTTAAACATAAGACTCTACTGGTACAACTGGTTTTTGTACCAAACCCAGTGTCAACAGGCCTCATCCTTATTCTGGGAAAAACGCTAAGTTAAAAGATAGATGCCTCTAGGCAGTTCATCTCTATCTCCAGCCCATTTCTCCACAGTCTGCTACCTTCCTTTATCCTCTTAGCTAAGTGTTGCCAATAATAAGTATGTTTGGGTCAAGTGCTTTTTTAGATTCTGTGGCTATACTGGTCAATGAAACAAAGCTCTGCCATCATGGAACTTACAGAAGTAAGGGGCAGCAGATAGGAAGTGCATTTTAAAAAATAATCAAGTATAAAAATAAAATATTCTACATGGTGATAAGTGATATAGAGGATAATGGGAAAAAAGGGAATGGGATGGTGGAAGAGGGCACAGATTTATATAGAGTGTTAAGATAAGAACCAAAGGAGGTACAGGAGCTGTGTGATTATCAGTGAATAGAGCCTTCCTGGCAATAAATGTAGCAAGTACAAAAAGGACCTGAGACAGGGGCATCCTAGGTGTGTCCAAAGTAGGCCAACAAGGAAGACAGAAAATGAAGTTAGTTATTAAGTGGCCAGGTCACAAAGGTCTTGTAAGCCATTGAAAGTGCTATGGCTTTTAGTCTGCATGAGGTGGGAGCCATTGAGGAGTAATTTGATCTGTCCTAGGTTTTTGAAGAATCAGAATTCTTTTTTGAAAATAGACTGTAAGGGGGCAAGTGCAGAACAAGAAGAGCATGTAGAGGGCTGTTACAATAGTCTAAATGAGAGCTGATAGGAGTTGAACAAGTTGGTAATGGTAGAGATGATAAGTAGCCATATTCTATGGATGTTTGTTGAAGGTAGAACTATCATGATTTGCTGGTAATTATATATGGTCAGCCCTCTGTATCTGTGCGTTCCATGTCTGTGAGCTCAACAAACCGTGGAGCAAAAATATTTGGAAAAAAAGGATGGTTTCATCTGTACTGAACCTATATAGACTTTTTTCCCTTGCTATTACTCCCTAAACTATAACAACTATTTAGTATGTACATAGCATTTACATTGTATTAGGTATTATAAGTAATCTAAGATGATTTAAAGTATATGAGAGGATAAGCGTAGGTTATATGCAACTACTACACCATTTTTTATAAGGGACTTGAGCATCTATGGATGTTGGTATCCAAGGGAGGTCCTGGGACCCCAGTCTCCCACAATACCAAGGGATAGATAACTGTGTAATATGAAAGAGAGAAAGGGAGTGAAAGATACTTCATATTTGGAGAGAGACTTTAAAAATTGGTGTTTCTGTATTTTTTTCCTCACAAATTCATGTGTAATGCTAACATTAAGGCGTAAAACTGCAACAAGCCAAATAAAAGAAAAACATAACTCATAACTTTCTTTTTACTGGGTGCCACTCTATGCTGAGTACTGTCCTAGTGCTAGTTATATAGCCATGAGCAAGATGGACATTTTCTTTTTACCACACTAACTTTACAATTCTTGTAATGGAAGAAAAAGAAAGACCTTAAAATGAGTGGTACTCAAGGTCTCTTCTGTAATTTTTTACATTTAAATTGGGCATATGTTTCCCAAATAAATTACAGATCTTTAAAATGTATACCTCATAAATGGTCTCCTAGTTCATAGAATCTTTGATTTAGAGCGAAAAGTAAAACTAAATGTATGCATAATTTATACAGGGTCATATTTTTTTCTTTGGGGGTCTCTGGTTTTATGACTTGTAGATGAACACGGTCATTATTTACCTAAGTAAATAACTCTGTTGCTAGTTCATAATGAGAATAGATCATGCCTAATTTTTAGAAAATTAATGATACCTGTAGAACTAAAGTGACATATGAATGAGAAGATGTTATTAACTTTCAATTATGTTTAGTATGAAAAAATCCATATCTTTCTAAAGTAAGATTATGTACTGTAGGGTCAAATGTCCTCTATTGTAATAAATATCAAATGCTTTTATAAAATAGCTTAGAATCATTACTATTTTGTGGTCTGATGTGCTTGTTTCTGCTTATGAACAGATTTGTATTATAGGGAAAAAAAAAAAAACACTTGGCTATTTTGTGTTCTTAAATTGATCTTTTAATGCTGAACTTTTTATTGCATAGTTTCATTTGCTTTTTGGGGGAAAAAAGTAGTGAAAATCTTTGAACATTTTTCAGTGGGTACTTTTCATATAGTGGGAGTTTAATAAACATCTGACATGATGGATGAATGAATAAATTAATGAATAAATAAAATAGGTCCAAAGTTTTGACTGATTGCTATTAGATGACTAAAGACTTTCTAGAACAATAAGTTATTTCACCCATAAATTTTAATTTTCCCTTTTTATTTTACACGAACTCATTTCTTCATAATGCAAAAATGAAAAAAAAGGTAATTATATCTGATAAACACTTGTATGTATTATACATACAGTCCAAAGTTCTTCTTCTGTCATGAGTTAGTATAAAGGATTTGGAATACTTAGGGAATTTTTTGAATTGTTTGAATGTGGTCGTTCCAGAGCTACAGTGTGACGGTTTCAATGCTCTTTTCAGAATACTCTCATTTTCCAAGGGTCAGAGAAGGTGAATATAATCCTATTTCAATCCATTTTTCATCCGACAGTAGTTATTTGTTATATTGACTCTGTCCTATCTCAGATAATGGTCAGGGCTTAAGAAAGCAGCAATGGATAACATTATTAGAAAGTATTAATTTTTAATATGTACTTCAAAATAATTGACAGTAAATAACAGATGTGTTATTATGTGGTAGAGTGCTTAGGAGGCAAATATTTTATTTAGCCTCTTTCTACCTTATTCTGCCCTCTGCCTATTCCTTATGTAAATTATGTGAGCATATGAATGCTATGGCTAGCACAGTTCCAGGGTACTTCCTTACCATTTAAGGTAGAGAATGTGTAACAAGGAACTTTAGTTCCCATTGAGTAATATTTCTCCCTTCATTCTTAAAATTCCCACTTTACCTCTTTAAAATTAGGCTTCTATTTACTTATGTAAATTAATGAAGAAATAAAATTTAAATAATTGTATCTGCTACTTAAGATCTTTAAAAATCCCAGGCAGGATATAACCATATGGCATCATATACAAATAATCTATAAGCCTCTTTATAACCAAATGAAAACATATTCAGCATGTAATTTAAGAATTTGCCCTTCTTAAAATCACATTGTATCATGTTGTAAATTTTTAAGACTTATATTTTTCTTGAATATGTATTA
Organism: Lepilemur ruficaudatus; assembly: GCA_963574885.1. NCBI lineage: Eukaryota > Metazoa > Chordata > Mammalia > Primates > Lepilemuridae > Lepilemur > Lepilemur ruficaudatus. The sequence goes on along the minus strand of CAUYRT010037979.1, from coordinate 23,562 downwards.
TGTGAAAGAAAGAAAATTGTAATTTTCATTTCAAATTTGTACTTAAGTATATATTCTAGTAGAAACAGATTATTAAGATTTCTGTATTTTTGCTTTTGTGATATCATAATCTCATCTGGTGACGTTTTTCATTTTATTTGTAATTTCTGCAGCCTCTTTATTTCCCACAAATTAAATCAATCAAAATTTATGTATTAAATGCCTTCTTTGTAAAAGGTTCTATTCAGACATGGTCCTTACTCTCAAGGAAAATGAGGGAAGTAAGGTGAAGATACAAAAATGTCTTGATAACTTATTTACAGTGCAGTTAATAAGAAAAAAGAATAGGATTTCTGAAAGACTTCTGTGCTAGGACAAAAACAATTAGCATATATAAGTCTAAGTTGTAAGAGCCACCAACAGATATTAGGATCATTTATTGAATTTCTTTTATATGATTAACTTCATTAAAAATAAACTTAATTCCCAAGAGATTTCCTAATTAACCTTTTACCATATTTAGCAGAACTCAAAAAGATTTCAGTCCCTCCCCCTACCACATTCACAGTTTTATTAAAGAATATTTACTTTGTAAACATCTGGGTGTTGAAAAACAACCATATTGGCCAGTGCTTCATAAATGTTAGTTCAATTGAAGTCATTAAATATGCACTAAAATGTTTTCTATATATCAGACACAGGGTAAGTGCTGTGAATAAAATGCTGAGCAAATAAGCTGGGGCCTCTGTCCTCTGCTGCTTAAAGTCTATCTAGTAAGCAAGATACACATTAACATACTCATACAGCAGAGCATTTAAAAGTAAGATCATGAGGCCATGGAAGGGCATGCCTGAAGAAGTGACATCTGAACTGAAAGTTAGGAAGTAACTAAGGGAAGGTAGAAGAGAAGAGAGGAAATGTTCAATTATGAGACAGAGGCATGGAGATTGGGAAGAAAATGACTTGTCAAGGCAATGAAAGGAAATCAAATTATGACTGGGTTGAATACTGACTTGAGATGTGACCAGGTAGGTGACAGGGACAAAACCCCATGAGGATAGGCCAGGTTTAGGAGATTGGTCTTGATCCTAAGAGCAATGGCAAGCTACCATAGAGTTTTTTAAGTAGGGGAGATCAAATTTATGTTTCATGCAGACAACTCTGGTCACAGAATGGAGACCATGCTGAGGGAAGAGTGGATACAGGGAAGGGAAGTTTTCAGAGAAGGTGGAATCAAAACATTTTCTAGGTATCTGGCTTGTGCAGCTGGATACTAGGGCTCTATTCACTCAAGAAACACAATGGAAGAGTAGCAGGTTTTGGAAGTGGGGGCATTGTGGATGAAAATTGTGAGTTTAAAGTTTCATTTGGGACATGTTGAATCTGAAGTACCTGTGAATTATTTATGAAGTTACTGACTAGGCAAGTGAGTATTTACACCTAGCACTCAGGGGAAAGATCTGACCTAGAGATAACCCAGTGCAGAAATGATAGAAAGAAAAAATGAACAAATAAATGGATGAGTGAATCAGTGAAGCTTTGAATTAACCAGTGTATCAATGAAAGAAATATTTGAGGATAAGAAAAGAACATGGAAGAATATATCTGTGATTTTCTGAACTCTTAAATATATTTGAAAATTCATAGTTCATTTTGCTTCTGGATATTTAAAATAAGAATGTAATTTCAAAAGTTGATTTATGATGGTTTTACCTAATATTTGTCATTTCTAGTACTGTTAGTCCAGTTTGACAGAAAAATAACTGGAATAATGTCTAATTATTTGCTTATTTAAGTACCCACTCTGATGTTAAAGTGTTTCCTTTAACATCTTAAATCACATCAGCACTGATGTCTTTGTGGTCCCACCAATCATAATGGAAAACAAAAGAGAAAAATATGTTCTCATTGTATTCAGAAATTTTTCTAATTCTGACCAAATAAACTACCAGTAGGAAAAAAGATACATCAAAGCGCCATTCATGGAAAGAAACCTGTTTCTTTTGAAAATTTTTCTTAGGGAAGAAAACCAGGAGAATAACTGATTTTTCCTTCTTGAGAGTCTTGCTACATTATCAATAGAACCCCCACTCACTAACATTCAAAATAAGATAACAGTGAAATATGGGAACAGGGAATACAGGTCGGTACTGCTGTTCTTCAGTAATTAGAATTTAACAGTGGCAACAATGAAACTGTCTCTCCACATCTCAGGGCATGCATAGTGGTTTACCTAAAATAGAGACGTTTTCCTAGTTTTTCTATGATGAAAAACAAATTTAAAGAGAAAAATAATTACCTTGTGGAAAGAAGTATATGTATTACTATCCAAAGAATTTTTCCATCCCTCCCCTTTAAAAGAGGGTTAACAATACCTACCTACCTCACAATCAGTGGTTGTAAGGTTAAATTAAAATAAGAGATATAAAAGCCCTTGAGAAAACTAAAATGGCAGTTCAAATTATAGTAGCATTAAATTACATGCCGAATATAGAGGAAGAGAGAGTTGGACACCACGGAATATTAGAAGATGAAAAGAAAACAAAAACAGATGAAGGAATAGATGGGTTAAAGAAGATGCAAGTTAAAAGTTTGAATGGGATAAATGCAGATGGTTGACTTTATTCTATATTAAGAAAGAAGCCTCGCTGTGCAAAGGACCACTGTGTCAACCATAGTGGAGACGAGGTAAACACTGTAGATAGCCGGTACTGGCTGTCTCCTTGGGCCTTCCCGAGCTGCTGTTCTAAAGCAAGTACTGGAAAAAATCACTATGCCCAGAGCTTTTGGGTTGCATACACCTTCTCTTTTATTTTCATATTTCTATTTTCAAGGCCTTATTTACTTAGAAGAAGAAGACTACAACATCAAGAAAATTTTACCTAATGTGTTTATGCCTTAGTTTTCTTTATGAGAAGAGAGAGGAATTAGCTTTTTCCCCATTATCTTTATTAAATCCCTGTTTTAGAGTTGAATTGAACCCATCTTATAAAACATTTGAATATTGCTTAAAAAGGAATGCCTGATACAGAAAACTCACAGCAGTTTTCAGCAGTACATGTTCGTTCTTCCTATTTGTCATGATCCTGTTTGTATCTTACTGAGAAGAGCAGACAGCCAGTTTTCTGACTGTCTCTTCTCAGTAACGCGAAACATTTCATATTTTCATAGCCATCCATGCCCACTTGATTCATCTGTCTTTCCTGATCCATCTACCTGTCTGGCTGTCCTTCCCAAAGCAAGAAAAAAAATCATGGTCTAGAATCCCCTAGATTTTGAGAAGAGATAAGAATAGGCTTCCATCACTTGCTGAATCTAGAAACAGCCTGCTGATGCCAGAATAGTACAATATTCATCTTCCACAGTCACTCAGTTAACAGTTGTGGAGTTAATAATAAAAATACAGGGCAGGGGAGGAGGGTTGTTAGGTCTTTGCTGGAATAAAAACTAGTTTTCCTCTGCCTGATTATGATCTGCCTTAGGATCCTCTGCCTATGTCCCTATGACTTGGGGCTATCAGGAGTCCTCAATTAAGCAGGAGGAAAGGATATTAAAAAAGGTATGGATTATATATATTTACTCAAATATATCTCTTATTCTCATTTTTTTAACACTAAGAAGCAAGGGAAACATAGGATATTTCAGGAACTTTTTTATATTACAGGATGAAAAGGTCTGAGAACCACTACTTTCGAACAGTATCTGTTGAAGTCTTGGGGCAGCAGAAATTTACTTAAATTTTTCATTTGAAACTCTTCTCTTCAAATGTACGTGCATGTGTACAGCACATTCTGAGAACCTCTCGAAAGATGGAACCATATTTTATTCATGTCAAGGTCCTATCCCCCTTGCCTAGCACAGTGCCTAGCACATAGTACAATTGAGTAAACCATGCTTAAAAGAATTAAATAGATTGTGTTAAAGAATCTTAACTTTTTGCAGCAAAAAATATGCTTGACCTTTATAAATGCTTACTATTTGATAATGATATGTGTTGAAAAAAGCAAACTTCCCTAATTTGCTCCAAAGATCATATACCGAAAACATTATTTAATGTTAAATCATTTAATATGCAAGAGAAAAGCCACAGGAAATAGATAACAGATGAAACAAAATATAAAAATAGACACAAACAAAATATAAAAATAGTTATTTTTATAGGGGCATAAGAATGACTTTTCTCTAAGATAATATTGCCCCTATGCTTTCTAAGTGATTGTGGTAATGACTGGTGCTGAAGTGACCTTCTTAGAATCCCAAGTCTATTGTTTGTCCATGTAGTAAACTGTATATTGGCAGAAGCAAGTGCTCACTGCCCCACCCACTGCATTAATGTCCCTCACTGTACTGTACAAGGACTTGTCATAGGATTGATTAATTGCATTCACAAGCCATGTTTTTTATAACTTACCGTGAATGTAAATGGTGATCGTGGCATACCCAGGATGAAATTTAATATAACTGATTTATTACTCAATAGCTATCAATTATTAATTTTTCATTTATCACTTTTGAATTGTGCAACACTGCAAATGTTTGAGTAGACAGAAGTAAACTTTATTAAAATGATATATTTAACAAAGATACTAAAGTAAATGGTACTGCTTTCCTCATTTCTCATATGTTAATATCAAGACCTCACTGCCTATGAAGCTGGCTGTAATAATGCAGACAGCATATAAACAGTTTTAACTCAGGCCGGGCGCGGTGGCTCACGCCTGTAATCCTAGCACTCTGGGAGGCCGAGGCAGGCAGATCGCTCAAGGTCAGGAGTTCAAAACCAGCCTGAGCAAGAGTGAGACCCCATCTCTACTAAAAATAGAAATTTAATTGGCCAACTAAAATATATATATATATATATATATATATATATATAAACAGTTTTGACTCAGAACTTTGGAGGGTAATAAATGGATTAGACAAAAATGGATGAACTCTTGCTCCAGGACTTTTTCATCATGGGCAAATACTGTATTAGATGTTTTAGGCTTTCTAGGTCATATGGTTTCCATCACAACTACTCAACTCTGCCATCGTAATGCAGTGAAAGCAGTAATAGAAAATATGTAAACAAGGGAGCATGGCTGTGTTCCAGTAAAACTTCATTTACCAAAAAAATAAAGCAGCTTGGATTTGGCTCATGGGCCATCTTTTGCTGACCCATGTTCTAAAATGAGAACTAAAAACATTTAAAAGATTGTTTCATCCCTCCTCTCAGCCTTTCTATCTCTAACTTTCCTTTGAGACCAAATCCTACTTATGCCACCATAGCTTCCCCTCCTTCTCTGTGTCCCTGTTATTCTTACCATACCCTCGTATCTTCTAAAGTAAATGTCTTGCTTCTCCAACTACATTGTTTGCCATTTGAGGGTATGGATTTTTTTTCCCTCTTTTTTACCCCTTAGCTTTTTTCTACCCTCTCTCCCCCGACCTCCTCAATTCTTAAAAGATGAACCAGTAGATATTTGTTGCTAATAATGAATTTGTTTTAACTCTTAACTATCATCATAGGAGACAATATGAAAGTAATTATTTTATTTTAAATTCTCAGGCCCATAACATAGTAGCCATTAAATGCTTGTTGTTGCCGATGAAGAGTTTAACATTTTTATTATGAAAATTTGTAAACACATAAGTCTAGGGAGGCCAGTTAGGCAAAAGATTAGAAAGGCCTAAACTACAGTAGTGATAGAAAAGAGATGTAAAATTAAAGAACATTTAGGAAGTAGAATTAATATGATTTATTGATAGGTTGGCCATGGTGGGTGAAGATGACTCCTAGGTTTCTCAGATCCAGATTGAAACCAGATGTTTTCCAAGTAATACTACCATACCTATTAACCGCACGAGGCAATTGTAAGTGGAAACCAGGGCTTGCATGGGCATAGCAAAGTAAGTGGCATATTAATAAATTATCTTTACATCTAGGAGATTTTTGAGATTTATTTATAATGTTTTCATACTCTCAGGTTATTCAATTTAAAATTATAAAAATAGTTCAAGTTATTTTTAGACATCTCTATAAGTAAGCTTTGCGTTAGTACTCTGCCAGACAGATTTTGGGTTTTTTGCCAGGAAAGAATCCTCTATTCTTTTGGAAGGATCAGAATTTTCAGTTTCCAATTACTACTGTGGTTTGTGATATTTTTATTCTTATATTTTGTAGTTAGATGCTTTCTCTTTATGACTCAAAAGTATAAAATTATACATTATAAAAATATTACTGTAGACTCCTTCCTTTTCTTCCTACACCCCACTTTCCTTTCTCAAGCCATGTTGGTCTACTCTGTTCTAGGCATACGGTTCTAATAAAGAATTCTATAATGAATAATAAACTCTCTTCTATCAAAGGGTTTTTCACATAAAGGAAAATAATATCATAATGCACGCAGGGCGTTTTAACTCAGAACTTTTGAGGATAATAAATGGATTAGACAAAAATGGATGAACATACACATGCAACCAGAATATAACATGGAAGATTATGCAATACCAAAGAAGTCAGATAAAATGGTTTGAACTGGGGAAACATTTCTTTCAACAAGTCAGATAATTGAGCCCAAAGGGAGTATATTTGGGCTCTATGCAAATTACAGTATCTGTGCTCCCTTGGCTACTTTGGTCTGATGGTAGTGGTGTCCTGAAGAGGTCGCCATGCTTCCAAAAATGCTTAACCTACACTAGGGAGATGGAAACCTATGAAATGATTTTTGCCAATACCCTTTACTGATAGATGTTGACAAGCAATGTAATAGTACTGATTCTAGATATCAGTTATAAAAGAATTATTTTATCTATAGCCTCAGTAAAAAACTTTGACTGCTTCTGTTGCTTCCTGGATTTTCTCTTTTCCCTTTTTAAGGAGAATGCTCTGTCAGATAATCAAAAAACAAAATACCAGTGTCATTGGATTGCTTTATTTCTGTTTGCAAGTATATTTTGACAATGTGTTTGTCATCTAAAATGTTAAGAAGTGAATCAGTCTTCTAGTTCTAAAGCATACCTGATGAATTAAACCAAATCTGCATCAAGTTATTCATTTGAAATGTTTCTATTTTGCTGTATTCTAAGAAACAAATGGATATTTACATTCTGCTTGTGCTGATGTCCTTGATTGTAGGCTGTCATCAAATTTCAAGATAATTGTTACTGATGCAGCCTGTCTTCATACACATAAAACATTTGCATTGCATTTTGCCTTTGGGATGACACTCTTTGTAAGTAAAGACAAACACATAGTTTGAATGAAAACAAATGGCATTTTTAAGCATAATGTTATTTTCTTCTCCTTGTATAAATGAAAATTACTTAGTATTTCAGAGTAAGGACTAAAGTGAAGTGAATAATAAAAATCCATGTTTGATTATGCTTTTAATAAAAGGTCAGAGAACAGAAGATGAATGGAATTTCTAGGTTTATGATAAAATATTTTGCTACTTTCTCCCATTATAAATGTCAGAGCTCTTGAAAAGGAACCTATTGTGAGATAATTTGTCCAAGCTTTTACATTTCCATTTCCTCTTTCATATAGTATTTTACCTATATTTTAAGGAACTTTGTTGACATTCCTGATTCTTTCTCAGTTGTGGTATGCTATTAGTAAACTCCATTATGTTCATAATGTTACAATTCAGAAAGGTTCTTTTTCCTTCAGGATTACATTCTAGAATGGTAAAGCAGAAAGGTTTAATGAACTGTACCATTAAATTTTAAGTCTATTTCTGTATATACACTGGATGAGACCCATATGTAATTCAATGGGTCAGAAGTGTCATACTACAAAATAAAAATTCATATGTGTTGATAATTCTGTATACCTTCCAATTCCACTATTTTATGTTAAACAGGGAAATGTCAAGCTCCTGTAAACCATATGGACGTTGTGGTGTACATCTACCATTGTGTGATAGACCTGTGTCATTCTTACATAAAATAAGGTTCTTTGGAATCATATTTTAGATGCCTGAACTTTTGTAATAATAAGCTGTATATTATTCTGATATCCTTCCTAGATAATGAAATTTAACAATAGCACTACCTCTCAGCCACTTAGCAAGGGACTTTTCATAACATATAGTAATGTACCAAGTATTTACTGACTAAATGATATTGTGATAATGTAAATAAAAATAATATATAAATGGTGAATATACAAATAGCTACTGTTATTAATTGTACAGGATCAGAACTAGAAACCAGTTAAAATAGAAAATCAAAATATTATGCACTCCTTCTGGTTTATATAGATATTTATCCTCATATGCCCAATATAGCTGACATTATTCTCATACCCATTAAAAATATGTTTTAAATATTTTCTCCTTATGTTCTTTACTTAATAACATTTTATTCACATTTGTTTTTCAAATTAAAAGCAGAATAATCATTTTGTGGCCTATGTAAGACTGAAATATAATTCTAGGATCAGTGACTGCTAAGCAAAAGAAGGTAAATTTGCATTTTCATCATAGCTCCTTTTAGCTAGAGGATATTTTAACCTGTTACTGAACATTTCATGATCTGGTTACACTTGCGGGCTTGTATTAACGGTAATAAGGCAAAACATATATAAAGGAACAAAAAATTAGGTGCTTGGCAGTTTCCTTTATGCTTGTTGTGATAATCAATTGGGAGGCTTTTAGAAACTAAATGCAATGGCAAATTGTTAGCAATATGTTCCATTCAGTGGCTTGTGCTTAGACCAGTGGTTCACAGGGAGTATGAACACTTTGTTTACGGGTGAGATGGAAGAAGTTTTTCATTAAATCCTTATGAAAATTGTCAAAAATGACTTTGTAGATCCTCCTCCCTTCCTCTATTCAGAAAGGTATCAGTTGTTCTTGGAAACATAATACCTGCCAGCTGTAAGATTTTGTTGTCATTTCTTAGAAGAAAGACATTTTTGCTAATGGTTTTCTTCTCTACCTTCTCTAATGGACAGCAGCCTTAAACCAAGATCCTAAAAACTATGACTCTGAACCAATTACTTACCATCTTGTAAAAAGAAAAGCATTTAATAGGAAGAAAATATAATCAATATTTTGCTAATCAGTAGGAAAAGTCTTAAAGAAAATGTTTTTTTTTTTCTTTCACAAAATGTACTGTTCTCAAGATCCTATCACCCCAGGAATTGAAGATTTAGAATTGCTATCTGTACTTTCCTCTTATATACATACATTGGAATTCTTTATACAATATTTTGGGTTCAAATGGTTTTGTGAACCATTGTTTGGATAATTACATGACCATAAAGTAATAATCACTGTGAAAATTGTGATTTAAACATTTGATCAGTTTATATAAATGGTTTTACATAAGTAAGTTTACTAAATTTTTCTTAGGGATGTGTTATGTTAAAATCTGTAAACATCTATGATTAAGTTGACTGCCTCCTCCTGCAGTCAGATATTTTTAATATGATTTCAGACCATTTCCCCCTCCCCAAACTCACGCATAGCACAGTCTATAAAATTAGGATAATAATAGCTCTTATAGAAGATTAGTGAAGATTAAATGTGAAGTGTTTAGCATAGTGCCTGGAACATTTTAATCACTCCATAAATGTGAGCTAGTCTCAATTAGTAGTAGTATTGTTTCTGAAATGTTAAAGTAGCAGATAGATTTTTTTCTCTCTTCAGATACTCCTTCTTCTAAAAACCTGATGTTCCCCAGAGTCTTATATCATATATCAGCTCATGGAGGACTTTGTTACTTGAGAGGTAGGAGTTTCAAAATAACAGCATTCTCATGTTGTCTTTAATATCCTTGTTCTTAAATTGGAAATTCTTTTTAGGCATCACTTGACTGCCTCAGGACTCCTTGTTCTTCTCATTTGTTAGAAAGGATGAAACAGTGAAGGCTGAGACTGCTACATCCAGGGATGGCTCATTTGTTTCTTATTGCTCAGAACCTCATATTTTTAGCTGTTTTGTTTTGTTTTGTTTTTTCCCGATACAGCCAGTAATTGGCTGAGTCCCAGAAACCATACTTTCAGTCAGATTCCTTGACCTTTATTGGATTCTCTATGGATAACTGCAGTTACGTGCTAGGAAATAATTGTAGTTGTTACTTTTAAAACACTGAAAAATACCTCTAAGCACTCACAGTGTGGTCTGGAATAGCTGCATCAGTCCAAAGGGTGCTTCCCTTCCCTCCTCCTTGTACCTGTTCATCTATTCTCTGATCCCCCTCGTAAGTGTCATGAAGGCGAGGACCCTGCTTCGTGTTTGTATGCTTGCTGTATCTTTAAGCAATCTAGCCTCCATTCCTCTTGGAAGGGATAGAGCAACAGGAACAATACTACCTTGCTTTGATCCTCTGTTTACTTACTCACGTTATCCATTATACATGGAACCACTACAAAAAAGTACTTGGAAGAAAAGAGGAGTTTGGCATCCTGATTTCAGGACTGTGCTCATCAAAACCCAACCACAAATACCAGGAAAAATTTGTGAATCAAAAAAGTAATTTTTAATTTTCAACAAAAGGATTGATTAATGAATACGAATTTATTGTTGGTACTGTCTCGCACAGGTATGGAACATAGAGTGAATAGAGACAAACCTTCTCAGAACTGATCTTTACTTTCTTTCATTTATTTAGCAGATACTTACTGGATTGTTTATTTTGTGCCAAACATCACATGAAGGACTGGCTATATCACTCCTTGTCATTATGTAGCCTATAATCAGGGTAGGGGAGGCAGATAAAAAATGGGTAAAGAAACAAATAATTAGGTACGTACTAGTTGTGATAAATGCTGTGATGGAAACAAACAGGATGCAGTGATGAGAACAAACTGTACGGAAGTAGGATGGGGAAATCTACTTACCCAGGGAGTCAGGAAAGACTTCTGAGGAGTCTACGTTTTGGTGAGCACGGAGAGTTAGAGATGTCAAGATTGGGGAGAACAGGTTTTCAGGCTTTGTTTGAAAGGTTTCTAGGGGGTTCACAAGCCAACAGAAAAGGTTATGATAGTCTCTATCTTACACTGTCAGGAAATCACCACACTTCTCATACATAGAAACCTAACTGCTACATCCTTGTATTGGGAAATTTCCAAGACTATTTCTCACAATCTTCTAAATATTTATTAGCATTTATTATATGCATTTCTATCCAATCATAGATTACCTTTTAATATAGATTACCTTTTGATTTTTGGGAAACAAGAAGGCGTTGTCACATATCTGTATTGAATACCAATACAAAAATCCAAATATAAATTATTTTAAAACTATTCACTTTGGGGGACTATTTATGCTACTATTTCATTACAATACATAACTTTTCCCAGTTTTATTGAAAACTGTAAATCAGAAATTTTATAAGCCCTTGATTTAACATTTGATATGTGAAATACAAAAGTAGCCTAGCATCTGCAGTGTTAAAGGTTAAGTTTATCATAGCATGTACAAGAAATATATTTTTTCAGCCTCTCTTTCCTCACCCAATTATTGATCACACAAATCTTTATCATACCTTTGTGAGGTATTCATTTTTTTTATGAGAGGAATACTGAGAACTATTTTTAAATTATGAAATAGTATTCTATAAGTGCCTAGCTCCTCAAAATACATTTTTACCTGTAATCATTAATTTTGGCATATTATAAATATCTGTGACAACTTTCAATTTTCAGTTTTGGGGCATAAAATAGTCTTCTAAATAAGGCATTCACGGTAAATACTTTTAATATCCATATATGATTTTAGCTGTTGCCTTCAGTCTCATTAATAATGTTATGATATCTCTATATTTGGGAGTTACTTAATGAAAATCAGGATAAAAGCAGTCAGGACAGTTTGTCATCATTCTGGTATCTGCTGTCCTGTAGAATGCACTTTAGTGTGTGTTTAAGCTTCAGTGTAGCAATGGAGAAGGGGGGATTATGAGTGTTAAGATGCCCACACTAATATTCAGCAGTACCCATAGGTTAATCAAGCATAAATTAATAGAGTATGTGGGTGAATGTCAATGTACTTAAAATGATAAATTCACACATAATGCAAATTAAAATTGGTTATAATTATTTTAATATATGGAACATACATTTAATATGCTCTCTATCAAAATCTAAATGAAGTTTTGGTTTGAAAATTTACAATATGATCTAAAGCATATATGGAAAAATAAATATACTCCCAAAATGGAGAAAATATTGTAAAACAAAGGAGAATGAGAAAGAACTTTAACTTCCCATTTAAATGTTAAGATGTTTTATAAAGCTATGGTAATTAAAGCAATAACGCGTAGACATAGATACATACAAAAGCATTGGTGGAAATCGAGGATAATGTCAAGAAATAAACTTCATACACACAGATTTAGCATACCATAAAAGTGCTATTTTAGGCTGGGTGTGGTGGCTTAGATCTGTAATTCTAGCACTCACGGAGTCTGAGGCAGGAGAATTGCTTGAGGCCAGAAGTTCCAGACCAGCCTGAGCAAAAGCAAGACCCCATCTCTACAAAAAATAGAAAAATTAGCCTGGTGTGGTAGCATACACCTATAGTTCCCACCGACTCAAGAGGCTGAGGCAGGAGGGTCACTTGAGCCCAGCAGTTTGAGGTTGCAGCAGTCTATGGTGACACCACTGCACTCTAGCCTAGGTGACAGAGTGAGACCTTGTCTCAAATAAAATAAAATACTACAGCCTTGTAGTATAGTTTGAAGTGTGGTAAATTGATACCTCTCATTTTGTTTTTATTGCCTAGGATTACTTTTGCTATACGGGGTCTTCTCTGGTTCCATATGAAGCGTAAAATTATTTTTTCTATATCTGTGAAAAATGATGATAGTATTTTAATAGGGATTGCATTGACTCCTTAGATCACTTTGGGTAGTATAGACATTTTAACAATGTTCATTCTGCTGACCCATGAGCATGGTATGGTCTTCCACCTGTTTACATCCTCTATTTCCTTCCTCAGTGTTTCATAGTTTTACCTGTAGAGGTCTTTTACCTCCTTAGTTAAATATATTCCTAGGTACTTTATTTTCTTTGTTGCTATTTTGAAGGGAATTGAGTCTTTCATTTGGTTCTCGGTTTGACTGTTACTGGCGAATATGAATGCCTCTAGTTTGTGTGTACTACACGGCTGTAGTAATTAAAACAGCTTAGTAATGGCACAAGAACAGAGACATTGACAAGTGGAACAGAACAGAGAGCCCAGATATAAAACCATCGTCATATAGTCATCTAATCTTTGACAAAACAGACAAAAACATACACTGGGGAAAAGAATCATTATTCAATAAATAGTGCTGGGAAAAACGAGTAGCCACATGTAGAAGACTGAAACAGGATCCACACCTTTCACTTCTCACAAAAATCAACTCATGCTGGGTAACAGACTTAAACCTAAGGTGTGAAACTATTAGAATTCTAGAGGAAAACGTTGGAAATACTCTTGTAGACATTGGCCTAGACAAAGAATTTATGAAGAAGACCCCAAAGACAATCACAGCATCCACAAAAATAAATAAATGGGACCTGATCAAATTAAAAAGCTTCTGCACAGCCAAAGAAACTGTCAAGAGAACAAACAGACAACCTATAGAATGGGAGAAAATTTTTGCAAGCTACACATCCTATAAAGGGCTGATAACTAGACTCTATTTAGAACTCAGGGAAATCAGCAAGAAAAAATCAAACAACCCTATCAAAAAGTGGGCAAAGGATATGAACAGAAACTTTCCAAAAGAAGACAGAATAATGGCCAAGAAACATATGAAAAAATGCTCAACATCTGTAATCGTCAGGGCAATGCAAATCAAAACCACAATGAGATATCACTTATCTCCAGTGAGAATGGCCTTTATTAAAAAGTCCCAAAACAATAAATGTTGGCATGGATGCGGAGAGATAGGAACACTCCTACATTTGCTGGTGGGACTGCAAACTAGTGCAACCTCTGTGGAAAGCAATATGGAGATACCTTAAAGTGATACAAATAAATCTACCATTTGATCCAGCAAGCCCATTACTGGGCATCTACCCAAAAGAACAAAAGACACTCTATAAAAAAGACACCCGCAGTCGAATGTTTGTAGCAGCACAATTCACAATTGCAAAGAAGTGGAAACAACCCAAGTGCCCATCAATTCATGAGTGGATTAATAAAATGTGGTATATGTATACCATGGAGTACTATTCAGCTATAAGAAACAATGGTGATATAGCACCTCTTGTATTTTCCTGGATAGAACTGGAACCTATTCTACTAAGTGAAGTATCCCAAGAATGGAATAAGAAGCACTACATGTACTAACCAGCAAATTGATTTCACTGATCAACACCTAAGTGGACATATAGGAGTAACATTTATCGGGTGTCAGGCAGATGGGAGGGAGGAGGAGGGGATGGGTGTATACATACATAATGAGTACGATGTGCACCATCTGGGGGATGGACACGCTTGAAGCTCTGACTCGAGGGGGGAGGAGGACAAGGGCAATATACGTAACCTTAACATTTGTACCCCCATAATATGCTGAAATAAAAAATAAAATACACTGATTTTAAATCAGTGGCAAAACAGTTAGTGCTATTCTACTTTTTCAATAGTTTTTTCAGTTTGAATAATTATTGGGAAATATGGAAAACTTGTTACAATTTAAAAATTTAATACCACAAATATGCACCCTAAGATTCTCATTAATTCTTCTAAAACTTTCCATATCTATATGTACTTGTTATTTTTTACTTGGTCTGTCTAAAATGGTATATTAAAGTCCTCCATTTTATAGTAATTTTATCAAAACTTCGTTGAATTTCCAAGACTCTTTTTTATATCACTGCTGTGTACTTCTACATAACAAGCAATCAGTCACTGTTAAATAATGACCTAGAAACCTGGAGGAAAGAGTTTGAAACATATCTGATAAACCAATTTCTAATATAACCTATAAAATAAAGCACTCTTATAAAACAAAAAGCAATAAAAATGAGTAAAAGGCATGAAAAAGCAGTTAATTTAGAAAATGAACAGGTTAATTTTTATTAAACATTTGAAAATGAAGATATGCAAATTTAAAACAATGACACCATTTTCTCCTTAGCCAATTGATGAAGATTTTTAAAAATTTTAATTCTCATTATTAGTACATACTCTCATATGCTTTTGGCAGATGTATAAATTGGTACAAGTTTTTTGGGTTGAAATTATTAAAATGTACCAAGCATCTTTATGCCTTCTAACATAGCAATTCTACTCTTAAGAATTTACCTCAAGGCAGTAAGCAAATAAGGCATCAACTATCTATGTTTTTAGTTGTCCATTTTATCAGTTTATAATGGCAAATTTAGAGGAACAATCCTGTATCTCAGCCTATATGGGATCATACTTTTACTATTGAGAGAAATAATCCCAATACCAAATAACAGTTATGGTATGATCTAATTTTTATAAAAATAAACTTATGTGCCCATACTTATGCATATTCTAGAATATTTTAGAAAGACAATGTATTAATAATTGTGGGTAGTCTTTTTTATATTTATTTATGTCTGTTTTCAAAACGAGATAAATATTAGACATACCTTTATAATAAAATACCCATTTTTAAAAAATAAGAATATTAAAGATTTTATACCACAATAAATATCACAGTTAAAATATATCTGCTTAATAAAATGTTTGGCATTTAATATGATACTTATACTTTGAGTTTTATTTGATTTTTTTTTCACATTTGGGTGCTTGGGGAAAACCAGTTTCCCCCCTAAGAAGTCTTTTCTATCTTCCTTTCTCACTTTACTACACTACTGTAGCATTTATCAAAATGCTATAATATAATCCTCTGTAATTTGTCTTTATCTTCTATTGGTTATGTCCAGTAGATATATAGTATGAACCACATATGTAATTTAAAATTTTCTCATAGCTACATTAAAAATGTAAAAAGAAACAGATGAAATTAATTTTAATACTATATTTTATTAATTCAATACAACTATATGAAAATTTTAGATGAAAAATTATTTTACATGTAATTAATATGAAATTTGCTAATAAGGTATTTTACATTCTTATCATACAAATTTTCAAAATCCAATGTGCATTTTATGCTTATGAACATCTCGGTTTGGGCTAGCCATGTTTCAGATGCTCAGTAGTCACATGCGGCTAGTGGCTGCCAAAATGAACAGCACAGCATTTGACTGTGAGCTCTCTGAAGACCAGGGCATTATTTTCAATCTTAGTCCCAGTGCCAAATACAGTCCCTGGGATTTAATAAGCACTTTTTAATATGAATCTGCAAATCTGCAAACAAAGTTTATTTGCTGTTCTTAACTCTGTAGTATCACTTGCTCTATTGTCCTTTTCATTTACATACCTATGTCCTGCATTAAATTGTGTGCTCCTCGAGATGGTAACCATGTTTTATTCACCTTTATATCCCTGACATAGAAGATACTCAATATATAATTGTTGGGAGGAAGTTAGGAAAGAAGAAAGAAATTAATTCGATTTTTTACTTCAAAGAACTTTTTTCTGGTAAATTAGCTCTTGAAATATTTCATATTAAATCTCACAAGTTCAAATTTATGGAATTATAGAGCATTTAGCAATAGACATTGAAAGACCTCAACTCTTCATTTATTTGGGCTTTAGATTAAGCCATCAAAAATGGCTGATTGCGGATTTTATTTTTAAACATCTCTAAGGGTTAGTGATTCATTAACTTTCTACTTACTATGACCTTGTTCTGTGCTGAATAAATTTTACAGCTATAGCATTCTTCCCTGTCAATCTTAATAATCCTTTGCTGTAACATTAGACTTTTT
Organism: Lepilemur ruficaudatus; assembly: GCA_963574885.1. Classification (NCBI taxonomy): domain Eukaryota; kingdom Metazoa; phylum Chordata; class Mammalia; order Primates; family Lepilemuridae; genus Lepilemur; species Lepilemur ruficaudatus. Next base: position 6,791 of record CAUYRT010037979.1, on the reverse strand, counting down.
CCCTGTAATCTTCAATGGAGACAGGCAACAGTTGGTTAGCATTAATCATATAGTGAGGTTTAGCATTAATATTATATTAATATTACTGTATTTTCCTTAAAGTGTCTTTATCCAAATGATAGAACGCTTATGTTTTAACGTTTACATCATGGGATATTTAATTTTTTTTCTAATAGAAAAGATGAAATCAATATATTTATTTATTGGCTTTATGAACTATCTTTTCCCCACATACATAACTGATGTTATAAATAACACTAGTAGTGAATGCTTTTAGTCTGTTGGTAATAATAACTGAGCAGCCATCCATATGCTAATATAGTGTTTGTTGCTAAAAGGAGGAAATAATCTATATTTGTTTTCTGTTGTGCTCTTAGTTTACAGTTTTATTTTAAGTTGGTGGCCTGGGAATCATTGTCGAGCCACATTAGTATCGTGCATACTGCTTAGTTGGGTAACAAGACATGTAAATTCAACAGCTTTGCTGTCAGATCCAGTTCAAATTCAGGCTTTGCTATTTGTCCAGCATCTTCTAAATTTCATTTGTAATCCACCTCATAAAGTTGTTAGAAGAATTACATAAGATAAATATGCATAAAGTACTTGTCCATAGTAAATATGCAGTAATCAATTATATTAATATTATCATTCATGTTGTTGTTATTACATCTTCTTTGAAGAAACAACCAAAGATACTGCTGTAAACACTGGGAACCAAATGCTAGGCATCTGCAGAAACTTAAAAATTACCAAAGATCCAATAATAAAACCAAAATAGGCAACTAGTACAAACCAAATACCACATCTTGTATTGTGGGCTGTAACTTGTCAGTCTTTCCCCATAGAAAAGATATAACAAGCTGAGGAAATTCCTGAAAAGAGGGCGACTAAAATTAAAAAAACAGATAAGGCACTCAGATAAGTAAACAAACAGATAAACAGGCACTCAAACCGATAAGTTTATTTATTCAGAAGGGCATACATTTATTTATTAGTTTAATCTATTGAGTGCTTACTATGGGACAGGAGCTATTCTAGGAGCTTGATACATCAGTGAACAAAGCAAAAATTCATTCCTCAAAGTTTTTCCAGTGAAATTCAGACTTCCAGCCTCAATCTGAGCAGGCTATGCTGTGAGGCCAGGCTGGGAGAATAGTAAGCTAGAGACAGGTGGAGCCAGGGAAAGGAGATCAGCTACACTCTGACTGTTAACAGCCTAGAGCCCAGGTCAGGGGACCATCAAGCCAAAATGCAGCACCCAGTGTCTGAAGAGACGGGTGCTCTTAAGCCCAATTCAGGTTGACGTTGATATCCAAGAGGCCTCAGTTAGTTTGTGGAGAATACCAGTAAAGATCTCTAGGCAGGGGTTTGGAGGCGGAGAAGGGGATGGGCTATACTTAGGAAAAAGAATGCTGAGAACTTAGAATATAGCCCAGGTGGCAGCAGCTGGTGAAAGGGGGCTGTCAGGTCATCTGAGCCACAGTCCAATTGATAGGAATTGGGGGTAAATTCCAAGCTCCTCTTAGTAGGGAAAACTGAAATAAAGAACAAGCCAAGAACAGAGACTGAATGTAGCAGTTGAGAGAAGAGCTATGGGCAGGTAGGATGGGGCCCTGTGTGGAGGGAAGCCTGTTGCTGAATAGCCAAAGCATGTGTACTCAAATGCAGTTTCCAGAGTGATTCTAACATATATGACATATTGTACAAGATATTTACAGTCTTTAAGTTGGAATTCTTTCATACTGTAACTTTCAGTTTTATTGGAAAGGAAATATTAGTGTGTTCTTGGGAGAAGAGGTCTCTACCTTGATAAAGGGCATATCATAAATCGATAAGCTTGAAATTGATGATCGGAGAGAAGTCAATTTCCTGGACTTCATTTCTGAGAGTATTCCTTCCTCTTAGTGGATAAAAGCAATATCATGAAGATAGGCAAACATGATAGAAAATTGAGATAGTGTGATTCACAGAAAAGCAGAAAAAGTTTTGTCTTAACCATTAAAATTCACCCTGCAGTAGCAGCAAAAATAAGTGAAGTAACAGCCAAAATTATTCTTCTAGCTATTTCAAGACTTCCTTATTTCTAAATATTCATAAATGATAATAGTTTGGTGAATTTGGCTGGTTTACTAGAAAATTTAACAAAGAGTAAAGACAACATTTTAAAAATATTTATTCACAGTTTTAAATAGAAATTTTATCTGATGCTACATAATTATCAGTGTCTTAAAAGCAGCCACTAGTATCCCTCTAAGATAAAAAAAGAAAACACATGTTATCTTCATTTGACTATTGGAAAAATTGAAGCAAGAACTTGTCAAGAAAAATTGATGCAATCTATGTCTTCTCCATTTGTCTGATGATTGCTCCCTAGATCCAGATTTATGTAACAACTACATTCAATATATTTCCCATCAGTCAGCTAGTTTCTCTTTAGTGCCTGCTGTTTCTAGCACTCTTGTAAAGGCTATAAACAAAATATAATGTAAAAGATTGCATCAAATGTAGCTTATAGTCATTCTTAAAAATACATTTCAACTCTGTATTAAAAGACCAGTTCTTAAAGACCAGTATTTTAATCATAGATGTTATTTTTACCTCTGATTAATAATTGGATCCTTAATTAATAATGATAACTAAAAGGTTTGACTTAGGCATCGTTGTAATTTTTCTCCCTTCCTGAATTGATACAATAAATAATTTTTCTATTTTTAAAGAAGTACATCAGCTCATGAGTATCTCATCTCTCTCATTTGAAAGGAAAAAATGAGGTTTTCTATATTGATTTTATTTTCTTATGAAATTGAAGCATGGAAAAGTGGATGAATATTAAAAGAATAAAAATACTCCATCACGTTGGTATAATTATAAAATCACAAATACTGAAAGAAAAGAAGTTCCATGATATGTAGTATTTGGGGACATGTTTAGTTTGCAGTGCTTTGAAAACTAAACACAGAACAGTATCATATCCCAAACAGTCAATGTTACAGTTTTATAAAAAACATAAAGGTAACCACATTCAAATTTTAAAAATCAATTTAATTTCTTTCATAGTATTTATCAAAATTAAGTGGATAAAATAAAAATATAAGATCAAGGGAAGTTTTACAGTCTTAAAGTTTTGTTGTCATTTATTAAAAATTATTTGTAAAAGACATGCTGATATGATTATACTCCTCCTTCCCACCCCAGCTGCTTAGAGGCCTTTCCCAAATAAAATAAGTAACTCGAACTATATTTCATTCTTTCAAATTTGAATGTTGGCTCCCACACATATTAAACTTTGGTAATTTGTTGGCCAGTACAACCAGATAATGATTTATGGTGCTTCCATTAAAAGTAGTTCAGCCAGGGAACTCTGTTCAACACTAGAGCCACTGAGAAAGAGGGCCAACAGACTCTGTCCTGGAGGAGTTCACAATCTACTCTGGAAGGAAGAATAGCATGTAAGTGTATCATTGAAACAAGTACAGTCACACTATAAAGAGATTTTCCTAGAAACAGGATTAATACACAGGGAGAATGATTCACTGTGCCTGGGAGCATTGAGGACAGCTTCGTAGGGGACATTTCTAAGGGAAGGGGTCTTAATGGCCAAATGGGTGGTGAACAGCAATCTTTAAACAGCAGCTGTTTCTCCCCTTAGATTGCGAACTTCATATGGGCAGAAACCATGTGTATTTTGTTCACCACTGTTTCTTCGGGGCCTAGCATAACAGTGCTCAGGAAAGACACTGCTGTATGAACCAGGTGAAGACAGGGAAGGGCATACCAGGCAAATAGATAATAATCTACATTAGATGTTCAGAAAACAATAAGTTGTTGGTACCCTTGGAGCACAAAGTCAAGACACCTAGGGAAAAGGTTAGAGGTAAAGATGGAGTGATGATAATAATGATAAGTAACATATATGTGGCACTTACTGTACCACACACTGTTTTAAGCGCCTTATGTATATTCATTCACTTAATCCTCACAAAATCCTCGAAGTATGTACTATTATCCCTCCATTGTTACATATGAGGAAACTGAGATACAGAGAGGTCATTTGCTCCAGATCATGTAGCTAATTAGGGCAGAACCAGCATTTGAACCCCTCTGGCTCCAAGTTTATGCTCTTAATAGTGTGGGGCTTTTTGTATTTAGTTAAGACATACATAACTGCCATTTTTGTAAGTCAAAAATGGCTAAATATTATCAATTTCATATGGTTCAAACTGATGTCATGCAAAGGAATTTAGATATTATGTAGATGGAACCCTTAAAGGTATTTGAACAAGGGAAACGAGATTGACTTGGGGCAATGAACTATATACTCCTTAACTCGCTAAAACTCTGTAGACAAGGACTTACTATTCTCCAGAGTTATCCAGGACTCTCCCACTCCAAGCCTAACTTACTCTCCTTTCTTTGTAAGTTGCCCTGATTCCTCATCTCTGGGCCTTATTCCTCTGGCTTAACTTTGACTGAAGCTCAGCTTTCTGTTTCTGGTGATTTCTGCTACTATAAGGTGAGGTTCTAATAACCAGCACCAGAAATGGAAAAGCAAAGCTAAGTAACTCTTTGTAAAGATCTCCTATATAAACGCTGCTTGCTTCTGCTTGGCCTGGGCCATCCCAGGTCTACCCATAAAGTGTACCGATACAAGACTGAAAAGGAGATAACTTTACTCATAAGAGATATTTTTAAAGTTAGAATACATAATATATTTAAAAGAATGGGTTTTTTGTTTGTTTTTATCTTATTTTTTAGAGACAGGGTCTTGCTCTGACACCTAGGCTGCAGCACAGTGGTGTGATCATAGCTGCCTACAACGTGAAGGGATCCTCAGGCCTCAGCCTCTCAAGGTGCTGGGATTACAAGCCTGAGCCACTGCACCTGAGCTAAAAAAGAGTGTTTTAATTGGGTCTTTTCTTGTTCTATGTTTTAGAAATGTCTCCAAGTATGAGTAGCACATGCATAATTATGGAATGTTTCTCACAGTTATTCTCTAAGCCATACTCTTTAGAAAGACAGTCTTGGGAATAATGATAGCAAGCACATTTATTTGGCTAGTTATACCTTACAAATTACTTTCATATACAGATTCTCATTTGATCCTCACAGTAGCCAACAAACATAATTTATCACCATTTTATAGGTGAAAGAACAGAAATTTAGTGGAGATACATGTATTTTCAGAGCTTCAATCTAAGCTTCCTACCTTCAGATCTAGTGGTTTTTTTTTTCCCCCACTACAATACAGAACCTGTCCAGGTTTGTAAATTTTATAAATCAGAATAATATTCTATTAATACTGGATAATATGGAAAACATGAGTCTCTAGTCCAAGCTGTAACTCAGTTACTTCTGTAGCATTTGTATAAACCAAGTAACCTCTCAACTCTTTGAAAATGACTCAGGTAACCTGTAGTATTTTTTATAGTCATAAAAGTAATTGATATCAGTATGAAGCAAAGAAGCCTTATACTAATGTAACATTCAGATAATACAGGTTGTACAACTTGCCTGTATAATCTGATGCCATAACTTAAAAGAGTGCTTCCCAAAGTCTCTTAGTTTCTTTAAGGAAATATTTTTTAAATTGTGTCTTAATTATAACAATGGCTTTTATAAACTGATTGCCTGGTCTGTTCAGTTGGGATCTTACTATGCCCTGTGAGGGAAAGGGGAGTAGAGTAAGTCATGAAGGAATTTTTTCTAAACAGCAAAATCTCAGATCCTTCTTCAAGGCTTTGCCTGTGGCTTCCAGAAGAAAAGGGTGTGTACCAAAGGCTGTTCTGTCTCTTCCTCAACTGTGCACCAGTGTACCTATGCACGATGCGAGTCCTCATCTCTCCCTTAGGGGTTACCGAAGTTGTATAGTTCTGCCCTGTATGTTCCTGACCAGCTTTTGTGACAGGCCCGTTTTTCTCTATTCAAATATTTCTGAAGCCTCCGCAAGCTGCTGACCCTGGTCTGGCTTTTAGGAACTCGGGAAAGTATAAGAGATAAGGCAAGATTGGCTTCCAGCTATAGAAAATAGAGCCCTGTGGGAACCCAAGATAGTGTCCGAGGTGAAAGCCAACTCATGAATCACAAAGTGACCTAACAAGCCTCCCATCCACAAGCCACCAGAAAGATAAAGAATTCCTGTCTGATTGAAAGAAGCCACAGACAGGAATGAAAAGATGGGCAGGGTGGTGGTAGTAAGAGGCTAAACCTGGCAAAAGGCCCATAAGAGGTGGGCACCTTTTTGTAGAGCTCCTGTGGCTTCAACCCTGTGAGGAAAGGAGCAGTTGAAGACACCAAAACCAATTTTTAATCCCGCTCCAGTCTTCATTCAGAGATTGAGGTTTCTCCTAGGCTTGATTCTAATCTTGTCCTTGTGGACTTAGCCCAGACCCATCAGCTAGTGGCTTGATTTTACTTGGGAAGGACAACTTGTCCTACTTTCTCCCTCAATATATACTGGGCCTACCCTCCAGCTCTAGTTCCTGACTCATACACTGGTTCGGTCTTCCCAGTTTTCTACATTCTGACTCAAGTCAAAAGTCTTCCTGTCACATTGGACTGAAAGGATGCCTGCTTCAGGGAGCGTAGGAAAGAATGTCAAATGTAGGGCGGGAACAGAGCATGTACGGGAAAAGGAACATGGGGGCAGGAGGATGAGCAATTACTCTATCTCTCCATTCAGTAAAAGAGGAAAATATCTCTTTAAATTACCCATGGGATACTTGCAGGTGTTCCAAATGTCTCATAATTCATATTATATGTTTCTTTTTTTATTATTTCAGCATATTATAGGG
>CAUYRT010037978.1:0-49690 GCA_963574885.1 Lepilemur ruficaudatus | reverse complement strand
ATATCTCATTGTGGTTTTGATTTGCATTTCCCTGATGATTAGAGATGTATAGCTAACTTTTAAGACATATGCATTCAAATACACAAACGTATGCAAGTTTTAATGAAAATGTAAATGTAATTCAGTAATATGCATTATTTTAATCTGTTGTCAATTGAATTTTTTCCAGTGCCAGTGAAGTAACACAGCCCTTGCTCAGTTCATAATACCTTGATAGTACCTTTGTTAATACTGGTTAGCTCTACTAAAAAGAACAAAAAGTATCCAATTCACTTTTTCTTGGTGAAATAGCAAAAGTCAGAGTCAAAAGATGAGAGAGAGAGACAGAGAGAGAGAGAGAGAGAGAGAGAGAGAGAGAGAAAATGGGTGAAAGAATGTGGAAAAAAAAAACTGGCCTAAGAATTTACACTCTCAGGTCAGCTGATATATTCTTCCTTGATTTGATTGTAAGTTCCTTGTTGGCTTTATGAGTTCCTGTATTCCCTCAACATACCAGGGAACAATTCTTTGTTGCTATATATGCCTAAGTGTAAAGTAAAATGTTTTGCCAAAATGTACTCCTCACACAAGCAAGTCACTCACCTTATATTTGAATGTTCATTGATTCTTTCATATTATAATTATTTCCTCAACTTATCTTTAAAAGCAGAATTTATCGCATGTGATTTTCAACCTAGCTGCACATTAGCATCCCCAAGAAACTTCTAAACAATTCCAATCCACAGGGCTGTTTTCAGAGATCCTAGTGTAATTTGGTCTTGTATATACCGTGGGCATTGGAAAAAATTTAAATAACTCAAGTAATTCTAACATGCATACATGTAGAAAACTGCTACAGGATCTTCAATATTTGGACGGTTACAGAAATTACCACAAAAATCAAGTAATAAGGAAGCAAGGAAAAGTAACACAGATTTGGTAATACTTCCTGTGAGTATGACTTTATGTTGATTAATGTTGGATGTTATTGTAAACACTAAAACCATATAAAACAATAACTATATTAAACAATATTAATTGAACACATAAAAAGATAGACAAAGAACACATAAAAACAATTATATTAAAGTTATACTTCCAGAAAAATTATTATACAGGAATTTAAACAGTGATTAATGGCAACAGGAAACAACTTATACTTCATTTATAGCACCTTACAGATTTCAGTACAGCCTTAAGAACTTACATATACATATCTATATTACATTACATATACATATCTACATTATATTACAATAATATATTGGCTTAATCTTAGTTATTCTAAAATTACTTACTATGATTTCTCATTGCAATTACTTGATCAAGATGCAAAAATATCAATTCAAAATTAATATCGATTAAAGTTATCAATATTTTAACTTCCTACTTTCTGAAACATTCATTTCAAATTAATGTTTTATACTACCAGACATTTTTTCCTTTGCTATCACTTTTAGTGATTTATTAATAGAGGGTTCTAGAAAGCTGAAAAGAGTAGGTATTTAATTGTCAATTGCATGTTGAATTAATGAATGAATGGACAGCATAGAAAGCTGCTTTTCATTTTCATACATAAATATTGAGGTTTTTTGCAACATTATATTGTCTCACTGGCAATCACAGGTAGTTACTGGAGAATCTGAATATAAATTTGTTAATGTGGAAGGATCTCAGAGCAAATCCATTCCAGTCTGTTTATGCTTTGTCCTATTTCACTTTCCCTATAAGAGATTGCAAGTTGCATAATAACACGAGCTAACACTTATGAATCATTGCTATGTGTCAGGCACTATTCTAAGCGTGATACATATATTAGCTCATTTAAGACTCCCATTAATAATGAGGCTTTAGCTTACATTATATGGATCATCATTATTTATAAATTCTAAAGAAAATGTTTTTAGGCAGAGCTGATTAGATCCAATTGGCTTCCAGGAAATGTATATCAGAAAACCAAATCACTAATTGCATTTTAAATATTCAGAAGTGGTTTGTTGAACAAAAGTAGTTCCAAAGACCTTATTCATAATGATGCTAACCTTTTTGATGAATTCAAGAATGACTCTGCATCCTAATCTTTGATCTCTCACTTTTTCCCTTTCTTTTTATGTTTTTTTACCACCCCTCCCAATGATTAATTTTCAATAATGAGGCCAAAGTTGACTTCCTGTACTTGTTGTTTTGGCTATACCACCCACTTTCTTCATTTCAGTGGCATTTTGGATCAGAACCAACCACCAGCCAGTTGATTCAAAGCTATTTCAAAAGGATGCCCTGGTCACCTCAATATGTTTTCACTATCTCTCATCCCCTTCCCCACTCCAGTCCTCTCAAGCTCACCTATTGACTATCTCTTCTTCCAGTCTCCCATTCCATTTTCCTATCTTTCCTCCAGACTGCCCCTTAAGGATAGTCTTCTAACTACCTCCCTCTTCAACTTTACTAAAAGGGCTGATGAAAGTAAGTCTTCCTTAGCAGAAAAGCTATGCCAGTTTCCTTTAGCCTCTTTCTTATTAGACAGACTTTTATGAATCGAATTGTGCCCCCCAAAACATTTCATATGTTGAGGTTCTAAACCCCAGTATTTCAGAATGTGACCTTTTTGGAAACAGGATTATGGAAGTTGTAGTTGATTAAGTTGAGGTCATACTGGAATAGGGTGGACCTCTGATCTTATGGGACTGGTGTTCTGATAAAAAGGGGAAATTGGAACACAGGCATGCACACAGGAGAACGGCATGTGAAGAGGAAGGCAGAGATGAAGGCAATGCCTCTATGAGCCAAGGAATGCTAAAAATTGCCAGCAAGCACCAGAAGCCAGAAGACAGAAATGGAGCAGATTCATCTTCACAACCTTCAAAAGAAACCAAACCTGTCCACACCTAGGAGTTCAGACTCCTAGTCTTCAGAAATGTGAGACACCAAATTCTGTTGTTTGAGACACCTCCTTTGTGGTGCTTTATTATGGTAGCAAACTAATACAGAACCTTAACACACAGCTGGCTCTACTACTGTACCCTTGCACTTTCCCACCTCTCTAATGGGGATATCTGGGTCAAGTTTTATTTCCCGTTACTTCTCGACACATAAATTGGGGGTGGGGTTGATTTCACCATGTTGATTTTCTCATTTGTAAAATGAGATAACAATACAAGATATTATTGAAGATAGTTTAGATAGGTAAGATAAGAATTTGGGCTCTTGAATCAGACAGAGCTATATTCCCAGTCACCTCTCGACTTACTGCCATATAATTTTAGGGAAATTCCTTGAAGTGGCCGCTCCTTTCCACAACAGAATTAAATCTCTATAGGCATGAGTATTAGGCCTAGGGGAACCAGTATGATAACATCTCCCTAGCCATGGCAGTTGATAGGCGTGAGACCCAGGCCAGGCCAATAGGCAGCAGCATAGATAGAAGAGTTGTTAAGGGGATGGGATCTTTTGTCACAGTGCCTTAATTGGAAAGCAAGCACAACCATCTCCTAATTAGTGAAACTTGGGCAAGTCCCCTGATTTTCTAAGCCTGTTTTTCAGCTTTGTTTTTTAAAAAATAATAGGAATAATAATAACTAGCTCTTGAGAATTTTGTGGAGTATAAAGGTTTTAACACAGTACCTCAAATTAACCATTATAACTTACATTTTCATTCTGTGTCCTTCCCAGGATCATCAAATCAGAGGTGGCAGGGAAAAGCCTTCTCTTTATCTCAGGTTAGGGAACAATCAGGATGTAACTCCAGAAATGCCAGCAGCCACAAGTCCAGCCACCACAGGAAAGCAGGAACAACAGACACAAGGATACAAGTCCTGGAAGAGCTGGATCATCCAATCTCATCCCCAAGGTCCTTTTGCTTGAAATCTGTGAGCTACTCTGGCATGTGCCAAAAACTCTCCTTTTCTCTCTTAAGCTAATATCAGTTGAATTCTTATGCTATAGATGTAATCTCTCTCAGTCTATTTCCTCATCAATAAAATATAGTTAGTAATAGTGGCTACCTTACAGGGTTATTATATAACTAATATATAAAATTCTAGGCCGAGCATTGTGTCTCAGCCCTGTAATCTCAGCACTTTGGGAGGCTGAGGCAAGAGGCCAGGAGTTTTAGATCAGCCTGAGCAACATAGTGAGACCCTGTTTCTGCAAAAAATAGGGAAATCATCCAAGTGTGGTGGTGCATGCCTGTAGTCCCAGCTATTTGGGAGGCTAAGGCAGGAGGATCACTTGAGCCCAGGAGTTTGAGGTTGCAGTGAATTGTGATGACACCACTGCATTTTAGCCTATGCAACACAGTGAGATTGTCTTAAAAAAAATAAATAATGTCTGCCACACAATATGCAATTGATAAATAACAATTATTGACTTCACTCCTTCTTAGTATCACTAAGAAAAAATGTGAATATATGTAAAAATATTTTGATAAAATAAAGCCTGAAGTGTTATATAAATTCAAAATTATCTCACAATAATTTTTGAGACTCTCATATAAGAAAATTGGAGGAATGCTCATTGCTCCTGGGCAAATCTTCTGTGGGTTCTGCTCCAACTGACTTAGTGATATAGTTTGCACTATTCAAAAATCTCCTTTACCTCTATGTGAAGATAGGGAAAGCTAGCTTTATACATATGCATATAAGCAGCTCATGACATTGACCCCATATGCCAAAGTCTAAACGTTACACCACTTAACAGCCAGGTGAGTTTTTGTTAGATTACTTTATGACTATGAACCTCAGTTTTTCATCCAGGTCAGCAAATTTATTCAAGTTTTCCTGTGGCTATGAGTAGGAAATAAAAACTAGGGGACATAAGCATCATTCCCCTATTGCTATCCAACCTCTCCCAACAGTTTCTAGAAAGTATCTAGGATATATCAGCTTAGGAGCATTGAGGTAGGTGTTTCAAGTAGAAAAATAAATCGAGAAGGGTAGAGAAAGAGCCTTGCCAAATGGACAAAAAAAGAAAAAAGAAAATAAATAATCCACTCCATGTTTTTGGTTGAAATGGAATGAAAGGTGACAATAATAAGCCCTTTTTTTCTTATTACACCTGGACCTTCTCAACATTTCCTTGATGACATCGAAATGCTTACTGTCTAAGCGTACAGCTCAGTGATTGTCAAAGGAAAAGTTATTTTAAGAATGAAAAGTTGCTAACATTTTTCTAAAGGGAAAACACTGTCTAGCAAGGAGCTAACGCTATCACTTTTGTCCAGAATATCAAAAGGTTAATGTGAACACAGATTTGGAAAAAGTATTTTTTTATTCTCTCAGGTAATTTAATACATTAGCCTGTCTTTTGCTATTATATTTTTCTTTTGAATTTAAGAATATTTTAGCTCATTTGAATTAAGTATAATGTCAACAAAGGTAGTAAAATCAGGTCACTCTTGTTATTTTTAAAAGTTAGATTATAAAACCTATTTGACTTTATTTTAAAAAGTAGTTATGGATAATCAGAAAAGTTGAAAAGAAAAGTTTATTTTAGTCTTTATTTTCAGAAAATTACTTAGAAAAGCAGTGTAGTAATTGATATTATTTGAAATATCTGGTATTTTTGGTTTGCTTTTGTTGTAAAATATGATTAGGAACCTGAAAGTTTACAGCATCCTTATTAGTGATACGCTTAAGTTTCAAGAATTATTTTATTTCTATCTCACACATTAATACTAACTTTTCTATTAGTAAATAATGCATTTGTTTTGTTTAATCCTTCTTCTCGTTGTGTGTATGGCTGCTTTAAAATATTTTTATGTACCTTTTTCTTTTCATAAATACCTTAGTTTAAAATCCTTAATATATAGACGTATTTCCTTCAAAAGATTTATTTAATTTTGGGTGAAGTTGCTATAAAGTTGAGCAGAAAGAATCAAGCTCTCTTACTGCAATTTTCAATTTGTAATTACAGTATTCAACAAGCTAATACAAATTTTAAACTTGACAACTTACATTAGAAAAGAGAACCTGATAAAGACCACAACTTCAGTCACAAAGAACAAAGATAGAATAAATTGAATAATAAAGAGTGGGAGTACCAATAGAAATATAATTAAATGAGACCAGAGAATATATAACAAAATATCAGAACATCCTCTTCAAATCTTGGGTACTGTACCTGTCTCCTAAATCATGTAACGGAAATGAACCCAGTTGTTCACATTTCAATGTGTTTTTGGAGACATGAAACTGACAGGAACATTTTACAAAAATAAAAACTTAATAAATCTTATCTTTGCAGCTCTCCAACATTCTAAAGAGGCAGAGAATAAGCAGCTTAATTAAAACTCTTTATCACACTTAAAAACTGAATCAGCCCACACCCAATTTTCTGTGCTCTAGAACCACAGAAATCTCAAAGGCATAAACTAACAAGAACTAAAACATCTTCAGTAAATTTGAGTAAAATGAAAAGAAGTATAATTGTTATTTAAAACACTAATCGTTTTCTAAGGAATAGAGTACCATGAAAGGGAAGGTCTCCTGATTCTGTAGAACATACTAATGGATTGGGTTATGCCAAAGCCACCAGTTCGGCCTGAGAACAGTCTGGGGATTGTTTAGTTGCTGTGCATAGTGGCATGAATTTGGTGCTCTGAGGAAAGCAGATGAAGAGAAAAGATCAGTGGGAGAATGGAGAGACACCAATCAGTTCTCATGAGTGCAGTTCAGTATAAATTAGCATAAGAAAATCTTTCAGTCATGGAGAGATCTAAAGAACATAAAAGTCTAATATTAATTGGAATGACTTGCTTTCTGTGATAGAAACACTTCTTCATCTCCCGCAAACATTAGTAGAGTCTAATTCACGGCACATGAATTCCCTGATGTGATTTTATGGAAATAAAATAAAAGGTCTGGTTTGACAAAGGAACATTATTGAGATGACAAGACAACTTCCAAACTGAAAGTGATCATTGGGAAGCCTTGGTCCCTCAACACATGTGCTTCTCCACAGGGTTGCTTTATGACATGGTGGCTGGCCATGTTAGTGAACTAGGAAGCAGATCCCTCCCTGATCACACCTTCAGATGAGACCACATTCCCAACTGACAGACTATAAATTCATCAGAGAGCATGAGCCAGATACAGCCAACTAGGCTATGCCCACAGAAATTGAAAGATAAAAAAAAAATTTTGTTGTTTTAAGTTAGTGAGTTTTGCAATAATTTATTATACAACACCTATAGATAACTAATACTTTGAAGGACAGTATAATAAAAGAGAGGTTTGGTGTGCTGGTGTACTACTCAGAAACCCTCTAATCACTGTGTTAGTTTCTTCTACATATTCAAAATGCTAACTCCCCCACACACAAAAAGATATCATGTCACTGATCTTAAGCCTACCTCTTTCAAGCTTCCAGGGTGACCCTATTCAAATGACCAAAGAACTTCAAAAATTTTGGTTGTCACAGTCCAAAATTATTTGAAGCATTTAGAAGGGTGAAAACAGGACAAAGAAGGAAGAGCAGGGGTAGACAGCAAAACAGTGAGTAATATTATTCTAAGTGCTTTAATTTAATCCCCACAACAACCAGCAGAATAAGTGCTATTATAATCCTCATTTTATAGGTGAGAAAACTGGCACACAAGGAAACCCAGTAATTTGCTATGGTTATACAATTAGGAAGTGATGGAGCTAGGACCAGAGGTCAGGCTGCCTAGGACAACGTGCTTAATCACTATATTACACAATTTTCTTTTTAGCAAGTATTAACATCCTTTCCCAGCATGACAATGAGATGGGTAGGGACTCCTTTCTCAGTGAAGTTATTACTTTGAAGGAGAAAAGATGAGGGATTTGCTCCCCTGCATTTCCTACCTTTTCTGCCTTTGTATCTGCTTAGAAAAGGAGAGGCCAGGAGATAGAGAGACATCCCGCTATTCATCTCAGTAACAGAGTGGGCACTCGCAGGGGTAGATGTCGTACTGAGACATCAGTGAGGGTTTCTTTATTCAATGCTCAAATGAGAGGTTATATTCTCCTCAGGAAGATGAAAAGAAAGAAATGCTCCTGTTTAATCTTTTTTCCATGATTATTATATGTAGGAATATCAGAGTTTGCACTACTACTTACCTACTTACTAAAAATAGATCTTTAATTAAATTCTTTCTTATGGGATGGTGGTGTCCTTGGTTTTCATGTGAATGATCACCTATTCCATCTGTCTGTTGATTGCATGAAAAATTATATTCTGCTATTGTTTAAAGGGAGAATCATGCACATTAGAGATGGAAGAAATAGAAAGAGTCATGATTTTTTACTAATTAATACAGACAAGTATATAGTTATAAAAAAAATCCCTGAAGTAACAGTATTTCTCACTCTATCCAAAGAACACAATACTTCAAGGGCTCTCAGTTAGTAAGAAACCTGACTTGTTGACAGCTGGAAATATTCGTGAATGTCATTTCTATATTCTTTCTACTGCTTCGATAGTGGTTTTTATTTTTTTAACACTTAAATGTCAACAAGTTTGAGTCAGTGTAAATAGGTTACTTCCACATCAGTCAGTGACAACAAAATCTCAAAATGTTAAAAGAAAGAGACAGAAGTTGGAAAGTTTTTTATGTTTCTTGTCAAAAGCTCATTTGTTCATTACTTATTGCTAATAATTTACAACCAATATCTCATAAATGTTGGAATGATTAGTAAGATGTCTTATAATTACTTTTACTTTAGTGGTAAATGATTCACTAATAACTTGGGACTTCCTATATGACATTGGACTCCGTGATGTCAACCCGTCTTATAAATGAGACCAATGTATAATGAGCTTCCTTTGATAATGTCAGTAATGAAATCCTACTAGAAAAAGTAAAGCAATGGACATATCTCAGCCTGAACTCTGGTGTTTAACAAAACATGCTATAAGGAGAGGCCACTAAATACAATACCATTACCTGCACAGTTATTAGCACTGTCACCAAAAATAGCAAGAGCATCATGATGTTTGAATTCACATGGAAAGGTAGCTGTGAAAACATTTTAGCTCCATTGCATATGTAAAAGAAATCTGAATCAAAATTGAATAGTATATCTGTATAAATAGAGGTGCTGGAAGCGGAACTAGGTCTACTCTGAACTACAGCAGTTCTTGAGACCTTGAGGGATATTACTTTCCATGCCACAAGCTAGAAATGTAAATAGAAGAGTAAACATGGATTGTACATAGATCTGAGAAAGGGATAGTAAAAAGGAACCAAGGTGTTGATGTAGATCAAGGCCACTAAGCTTTCACAGCAGTTTTAAAAGAAGAACATGCTTATAAAACTATCTACACTAAGGCCATGTTTCTTTACTCATCTCACCATAGTTTCTTTTCTCCACCTGTTGACTTCCTACATGCTCCAATGGTGTATCAGTGGAGCACATTTATCAATGGAGTTTATCAATGGTTTAGCACATTAAGTTGTTGTCTTAAAGGTTTATTAATATTTTCCAACTCATTTTTTTATCTTCCAGATATGCCTGACAGAAGCATTCTTAGCAGATGATGTAATTTCTCAACATAGAATATCTACTCATGCACAATTTTTCTTTTATGGCTAACTGGAAGAATGAATATCCACAAGAAGATAGAACTTTATAAGTAAAATAATACACCAAAGCAAAGAGCTGATTATCAGAAACAAAAATCAAACATTTCTATTATTTTTTCACTCAGAAAAATAAAACTTGTATATCTATATTTCTTGACAGAATTCAGCAGGCAATCCATGTACGGTTTACTACTAGAGTATTTAATTACATCCCATGATCCAGGAAATTAGGTTGCTCATGGGAAGAGTCCAATACACACTACCTGGCACTTTCACTACATTTTCTAATGAAAATTGCCAAATACGTATCTGTACCTGATCTTGCTAAGAAATGGAAACCCCACAACATCATGGCTACATTCTCACCACTCCTTGGTTTTCTCTTTCTTGTTAGAGTTGACTACAGTGTTATCCCCTCATAGTAGCTTTGACTGGAAGTATTCTGTAGGGAGAAATGTCAGAGTTCCTCTAATTTTTGGTGCTGTCTCCCACCCAGGCTTCCTCAACTCCATCAGCACCCTATCCTGTCTCTACACAGTATGAATACCTAGGATTTAGCCTCATGGCTTTACTAACTAATATATATTAAATCTGATTCATCCCATCTGCTATGGCAGAATATTTTCAGATAGTGAGAAGCACTTTGACCAAGGAAAAGTGAGAAAGAATTACATCTTTGCATATCTTATTAAAATAGGATTCCTTTAATTACATAGCAAGATATAAAATGCATGTAGGTAAATATATTTTACAACTTAATTTTAACATTGCAATTGTTCTGGGTAACTAGAATGTGCTTTCTTATTGGCCATCTATACCTATGATAGAGTGTGTTGGGTGTTAACTCATTTCTATTCTCCCCTTTTGTTCTTGTAAAAGAATTCTATTTTTTTTTTTTTTAGCCAAGTCAATGGCTAAATTTTTTATTTAGCCAAGTATAAGCCAATGTACTCAGATAAAATATGACATCTCCTAACCTTCACTACAATGAGGTAAGTTCATGTGATTAAGTTCTGGTCCAGCGAGTTGTAAACAGAAATTTTGAATCTTTTTTTTTTTTTTTTTAATTTCATCCTCAATCCTATTTCCTGCCCCCAAAGCAGATGTGCTAGCTGCAGCTCTGGCAGCCATTTTGGATATCATCAGGTGTTTCTGAGAATGGAAGTCACATGATACAGATGGTAGTTGGGGAAAATTGAAGGAACCTGGGTTCTTTCACCCCAAAGTAACTATCCTAGCCCTGGACTGCTTTCTTTGTACACTTCTTTGTTTTACTTTTTATACTTCTTTTATGTGGTAGAGAAATAAATTATTTTTTTGACAGTAACTACTGCTAGCAGCCATGTGAAATTCCCAACTGAATTTGTGTCTAACCAGCTCCCTTCTCTCTTATATTCTATGGATTTTCTCTGCCATCCCTTGCCACTGTCCCCCACCCCAAATCACACAGATGGATATGAAACTTCCTTCCCCTGTTTTAAGCATGAATCACAGTTGGTCAGAGCCAAAGTGGTGATTTGATTCCCATTACCAAGAGATGTGTTTAGGCCTTGGTGTGTGGTGCAATTTTTGTCCATGACAGCTAAGAAAATCTCCTGGGTAACTTCTGGAAAGGAGATAGTTTTCTGTTTTGGTTTGGTTTTTATTTTTTATTGTTTGTTTGTTTGCTTGTTTTCCTTCTGTATATTTCCATCTCCATGTCACACAAAGAGCTGTGTTTGCCATCTTGGAAACATGAGGGAAACATCCTAAAGGGACAAGTCAATATATTGAGGATAGCAGAGCTAGCGGAGACAGAGCCTATGTTGCTAGTGCTGAGCTGACCAATAAACTAACCCTGGAGCTGCCTCGCCTTTGGACACTTTGTTATGTAAAATAATAAATGTCCATATTGGTTAGGCCACTTTCAGTTGTATTTTTTGCTACCTTAAGCTGAAAATATCCTGGCAAATGCAGAGATATTATCTCACTCATGCCTCTAACATAGTGCTGGAGTTAATAAGCAGGAAAGACTGATAGAGGTGGGGAGTGGCAATGAGAGATCCTAGCCAAAGACAGGGGGCCTTAGAAAGAACAAGGGGAGACAACTAGGAATCTTTGGGAAAAGGACTACCTAGGGGAGTTGAAAGGACCACTCATTGTAACAATCCCCAGCTTCACAATTTGGTCTAGGATTAGTCTTATTATAAATTTCTGATTCTGCAGTGAATTAATGGATTATAAACATATGTTCCTCCAAGAAGATGATATTTTACCTTTTTTTTTACTGTTAAAAGATAGGATTTTTGTCACTGTTCTCAAAGTCATTTCATAGAGTTGATACATAACTAACATTTTATTACCTTTAAAAAGCTGGAAGTTTAAGACATTAAACTGATTTTCTTCAAGAAGTTCTAGGTAATAGGTAAATTCAGAACTAAAATACATCCTGTTTTTAAAGACTCTAAGTCCTAAATGCTATCTAAAAGAGGAAATATGGAATCTAATACTGGAAATATGATTTCACTGGGGCATATATAACCTTCTTCAAGGGAAGGAAAAATATTTCTTTTACTCCAAACAAGCTATTATGGTTTCCTAGAATTGAAAGAGAATTAGCAGTTCATAAAATTATAATATATATACATGTGTCTGTATATTTGTATACATGCATACACTTGCATAAATATATATAAACACATAGATATTTGAAAACAAATATATCAAATTACATTAATTTAAAAATAAATCTGCCATTAAAATTTCTTATATCTGAAATTGCATTCTTTAAAATATAAATACACACTTAGAACTGATCTTATTCCCAGTTAATACAAATTAATGACTTTACTTGTATGACAGATAGACTGTCAAACTAAAAACTTCAGGTTAAAAAGAGTTACTTCAAAGATGGGAGGGCCCCACTTTGGGATTCAGTGATCAGGCCTGTCCATCTGCAAAGTTAATTTTTCCTTTCATTTGATAGTGTTTCTCTTTGTATATCATGGATAGCCACAGGCTTTTATTTCCTATAGGAGTGCTCTCTTCGATCATTGCCCTGTCTCCTTTTTGTACCTCCCCTTCCTCCTTAGAATTGTGTTGCTATCAACTTTTGATTTTATAACAACAAAAAATTGTAGCTAAAGTGTGTTTCAGGCATATAGACTGTGCAGGAGAGTCAGTGATACAAATGGCATTTCCATCCCCCCATCATTTGTTAACATGCATTGTGCTCAAATGTTCAGATTCACTAGGTCAGTGTTGCAAATGCTGATTGGAGATATCATCTAATGTGCATTGTATGCAGTAGAGTCACACTTCAATTTCAGTGCAGGTTTTACATTTTAGTTCCTGCTCATAATCTAAATAAACATAGCGTTTCTCGGCTTAGATTTATTTCAGGCATGCTCTCTCCAAAGGATGTAAAAATTAAAATGCCTTCATAGCAGAATGGGAATGTTTATCCATTTAAGATGCTTAGAAATATAAGGCATAATCATCTTTCTTTTCTGTGCAATACAATTTTTGAATAACAGAGAAGATCATTTTGAACTATATTTAACAAGTAGCTTGTTTCAGCTTCGATATTAGCTTGATTTACCATCTGCAGAATTACCAATAACATGATGCATTTATTACCCGTAAAAGCTATTAGCAGGTCATTTTGTTCAGTTCATCATATGTGTCTTGAGACACAATCTGGCGTCTAACAGATTTTCATACATTGATGTCGCAGAGAATCAGACTGTTCTTTAATTGATTGTTTCTTGCTAGACTCCTTTTGATTAAAACAGGTTATGCTATTTGCTTTTAGTTCCACATTTCTCCACTTCAAAGTCTGGGCACAGAAAGCAGAAATTATTCTCATTTCTCTGGATTCTTTTAATTCAAAGTGAATGTATATATTTAAAAGTCTGCCATAATCAAGGGCTTTAAAAATGACTTCAGTTTTTTCAATCTATGACTCCCTCAACAAGAATACAATCCTTACCATGCCTTTAAAAAACGGATTTATCGCTTCCTGCCAAGTCATCAAATTTTGAACCTCGGAACCTCAAGTGAGTACAGATCACAAGGACCAAAGGGAAGAGGAAGGGCTCCCTCAAAGCACTCTTTCCCTCACAATTTGCACAGCCCCAGACAAGCAAAGCTGAATCGTGGTGATAGTGTTGTATCCTTTTCCAGAGGGAAAAGAAAAAAGGGTCTTTTGCAAAACTGGTTTCAGAAGGCCTAACTCATATTGTTCATTTGAGCAAAGAGATTGGGAAGCTCCTGAGACAGCCCCCTCCCCTAAAAAAAAAAAAGAAAGAAAGAAAATTCCGAGAGATATGTGAACTCAAAGGGATAGGGCCAGTGGTCATGGCTGAGCTCTTCTACCCACATTCCCCACACAGTTAACACCATAAAAATGAAAAGAGCTGCAATCAGGTCAGTACTCATCAATAGGAATGAGTAGCAGCTCGCACTGGCCAGCTCAAAACAAGAGCCTAATTCAGCACTCAAAAGGTTTTTGTTTGCCTAATGTCAGAAACAAACATAAAACTTTTTATCATGTGACATTCATGACACTAGCAGAGAGCAGTCATCCTTCCCTTAGGCTTCTGTCTGCCACAGACAAAAGCCATCAATAGCTGCTTTGTATCCTACCTCAGCTTTCTGTCTTCATTGGTGAGTAAGCCAATCATTCCTAATTGTCATCTGCTCCTTCCAGGTGAAATTCCAAGTTCCCTGTCACAAATCTCCAAGTCCCAGGATGCACTAGTTCACAAAAATAGGATCCTGGCTAATAGTACTCTTAGCAGGTCAAATATTTTATCAGGAAACAAATCATTTTAACTCTTATTTGAAAATTTTCTGTTGCTTTACTTGTTGTTTTCACAACATTTTGTGAAATATTGGCTCTTTTAAATTACTTGGGTAACCAGAAATATGGAAGTATACCACAAGTTATTTTGTCATTTTAGCACCAATTAACTCTTTGGAATTTACATTAGACCTATACAAAGTGTAGCTGCCTGGGGATTCTAAAAGATTTTTAATGATTTCAACTTGAAAGCCACTATTCAGAGCCAGTGATGCATTGAGGAAAATTATGTAAGTTGGGTCTTTGGAAATTACTTTTACTCTAAAATTTATTTAAAATCAAGTTGTGCCAATCATTTAAAATATTGCACTATATTTGATAGGAAATCTCTTGGCGGATGTTTAGTATAATTGAAAAGCTTAAATGGCTTAAAATAGCTTTGAAACATTATATAGACATATAAGGCAGTTATCATGTTTAAATAATATGGGAGTTTAATGGTCTTCTACATTCTGACGGTGAGAAATGTCTTCATCTTACTCTAGAAATGGATCAAAATAAATATTTAGATTTAGTAAATCTGATGATTTATTTAGAGTCTCCTTATCTATTTGTCATGTTTTTGAAATTCAGTGAGGTGAATTCTTATGGCTCAGAGTTCATTAGCCTTCAAATATATAATAAATAGTATATACACTTGAGACAATTCACTGGTATATATAGTCTTGTCTCCTCTCATGATATGTCCCAATTTGCATGATTGTAAAATAGAAACACAGCAACAAACACACTGCTTTACTAGATGGAATAGCTTTAGAAATTGACACTAACTAATACTGTTTATTAACTCCTTAGAAATAGGTATAAATCCTGTTCATAAAAATATAGCAGTGTCAAAGGCAGTAGAATGGCTAAAAATGTACCATTATTTGATGTAGAATGTAAAATAAGTCACACTTTCAACAAATCTGTTATGGGCAGATATATTACAGGCACATTTGATTCTAAAAAGAGTTGTATGAAACAGTTTGTATTTAATAAAAATGTAGGCAGCTAACTGAATGGATTTAAAGAGAAATATACTTTTTTAAAAAAATTCTAAGCTTTTCTAGATGAAAATATGAACTTTTGCCAGAATCCCTTTGAGAGAGAGGCAGAAAAATGAAGGCAACATTCTTTGAAGTACTCTTCAATGTTATCTGGTTTAATCCGAACTGCAAAGTTATAAAATCTATAGATTTCATTCACCAGCCTTGTGCGAGTCACTCATGTTGATAAAAAGGATTGGCTAAATATATTAAAATAGCAATTGTATCCTGAATTGTTCCCTCTGACATGTGAAGTAATAGATTTTTTATTATTATTAATAACATTGCACAGAATTTCTATGCAGGTCCATGTAGATATGATATAAAAGGTAATTGTATTAGTCAGGGTTCTCCAGGGAAACAGAACCAATGGGAGATATATATATATATACACACATACATACGCAGAGAGAGAGAGAGAGAGAGAGAAATTGATTTGTTATAAAGACTTAGCTCATGGATTATGGAGGCCAAGAAGTCCCTAGGTCTACAGTTGGTAAGACGGAGACCCAGCCAGGCCAGTGGTGTAGTTCCACTCTGAGTGCGCAAGTCTGATGACGTAGTTCCAATTCAATTCCAAAGGCCTGAGAAGTAGTATTGCTGATGG
Source organism: Lepilemur ruficaudatus (assembly GCA_963574885.1). Classification (NCBI taxonomy): domain Eukaryota; kingdom Metazoa; phylum Chordata; class Mammalia; order Primates; family Lepilemuridae; genus Lepilemur; species Lepilemur ruficaudatus. The sequence continues at coordinate 33,689 of CAUYRT010037978.1, read as the reverse complement.
TAAAAGTTCCAGGCCAATTCCAAGTCTGAGAGCAAGAGAAGAGCAGTGTCTTAGCTCAAAAACAGGCAGAGAGAGAGGAGCACATTCTGCTTTACTCAATCTTTTTGTTTGAATGAGGCCCATTCACTTTGGGGAGGGCAATCTTCTTTACTCAGTCTGCTGATTCAAGTGTTAATCTCATCCAGAAACACCCTCACAGTCACGTCCAGAATAATATTTAACCAAATATTTGGTACCCCATGGCCCATTCAAGTTAAACCAAAATTAAGCATCACAGTAGTGCTCTGAAATTTTATTTCATTCATTTTCTGAATAGTGAAAAGTGAGATCAAATAAGTTGTCTTATATCCTAATAAATTTTACTTTTATAGGCCTATCATAAATGGATTCTAGGCATTTTAACATTATTTGATAAAGTAGGTATTATTTTCCTATATACATGAATAACTGAGACTTCAACATATAGTTTTTTCCTTTCTTTCTTTCTTTCTTTCTTTTTATTTTTTGTTAAAAAAGGAGGAAAAAATAAAAGCCCCTTCTTCTGACACGAGTTTGGTTTATTTTCGTAGTGGGAATCAAAGTCTATTATATTTTGTGGATTCAGATGTTTGGGTAGTGAATGGATAAACCTTAGCATAATTTCTTACTTCTATTCCTTGGAAATGATTTTCTTTTAAAAGAAATCTGACACAGGTAGCCCTCTTTCTTCTAACTATCTGCTTACTTTACTTAGCCTTTGACTAAGTAGTCCATACTATGAAAACATATTTTAGGTATACAGACTTTTCCATGCAAACCATCATGACAGCATCTAGAAGTGGGTCAGCCCAACTAGTACCTCAATGGCCCCAGATTGTGCAGTGGAAGAACCACTGAGCAGAGGATAACGGCACGTGGGGACCAGTTTTCACCAGCAAGTTTCTGAGTAAATGTATATCTGGATACTCACTCATGTAAACATTATTCATTGAGTATTTGCATACACACCACGCACTGTCCTACACTCTGTGATTTTTTATCTTATTTAATGCTCCTTACAATCCTATGAGACATACTATTTTTTCCGTCCTACCGATGAAATAAGGCCCAGAGGACATAAGAGGGTGAGAACTGAGATGTGAATTGAGCTCCAGAACCTTGCCTTTGACCATTATTCACATTTCCACATACCTCATCTGCATAATGAAGGCGTTAGAGATACTCTTGAAGTTTCCTATTAGTTCTTACCTTCTGTGACCTTGTTACCACACTGAATCAACTTTCAATTGTTCCTCAAATCATATTACTTTTTATTTAATCACTTTAATCCTGGCTCTGACTAAGTGATCCACACTTGATCAGACATGAGATAGCTCTCTTGCTCTTTCTCTTTTCCTCTCTGTTTGTCTTTCTCTTCACACACACACACACACACACAATTGAATCCATTATTTGGGGTTTGAGGTAGTTACATTCCGTAAAGTCACTGCAAAATGGAAATAGCAAATACTGAACCATTGCTCTTAGAAGAAATACAGGTTTAGGTTCCTGTAAGCCTCCAGTCACAACATTTTCATCAACCTATCAGTATGTAACCTTGTTTTATGTGTTTTTCTTTAAAGCCACCTTATTTAATATATATTCTTTATTAACATTGAACTCACAGCCAACAGTGCTATAACTTATGCTTGAATGAAGCTTATCTAGCACACATATTTTCCCTGTAAAGCACATCATATCCTTCTTGCACTTAGGAACACTAGACAGCACTTCAGCACTATGCTTGGGGGCTGGGAGGGGGCAGATTTTAAACAGCAAAAACCATAACATTATATATACAATGAATAGCATACTTGTTTACAGTGTGAGAGGAGAAACAAAAAGGGAGGAAATCAACTTGTTTGGCCTCATCTGGGAATGTGCTCATCACACAACTGATTTTGTTTTTATTATTTTGCACATGTGCATGTCCACAAAGACTGTGAAAGTGTCATGAGTATTTATTTTGGAGTTACAAATAAATTTTAGGGAGTAGGCAAATTCAAATACAGAATCCACGAATAGTGAGGATCCATTGTCTATGTTTTTTCTCCTCGGTCTATTTCTGCCTCTCTCCTTGTCCACTTCCCCATTTTCCTGTCTTTTATCTTCTTGAGAGAAAAATAAATAAATAAGTTAAAAATACAGATTTTATTTTCCACTTTGTTTCTGCAGTCCTTATTTTCTTCTGCTTTTCAGAATCTTTAGGATTATTCTACACACACACACACACACACACACACACACACACACACACACAAAATCTTCGATTCCAAATCCATGCAGCACACATCTATGTTATCATCAATGCTCTATCTGATTATAAAGTATAATTATTTTATGTAGCATGATTTCTGCTTGACATGTGGTCTTTAAAATGTTCCTAATAACGCAACAGAGAATCAAAGGCAAGTCTAGGAATTCTTGCTTTCTCCTTTCTTTCCCTGACCTCTATCTCACCTCATGCTATACAGAGGCAAGAATGTCTATATTTCTGATTTTTTTAAGCTTCAAATTACTTGCATTTAATTTAGCAATCTGTTCTTCATTGGAGACTAGTTGAATTTACAAAAGCAATTACACTAGTTTCCTGTGACTTTGAAGGATATATATAGTTGTGTTAATTAAGTAGAAGAGGAGAATGTAGATTGCTGGTGATTTTCCAGTGGAAAAAACAATTGTCATCTGCGCAGCATTAGTTGCTACGTAGGGTAGGAGATTAATATTTTTAACATTTTTAAGTGGTTTTGCATAAATGTTAGCAACAAGCAAGCCATTTTATGTCTTATTGGTTTGCATTTTTAATAATATTGGAATTTTAGCCTTCCCATAAAGGAAAGATTACAACAAAACTGAAATAGTGTTTCAACCTTGCTAGTTATGTGCAAACTGACCCCGTGTACCCTCTTCGGGGAACACTCAAAGACAGTGGTACTGTTGAAAACATAAAAAGAGGAAAAGGTAATTTATTTTTAATTTTTCTTACACTCGTGAATTTAGTGCCAGGAGAATCTAACAGCGCTGGCTAAGGACTCCAAGGAATAGATGCCATGAACACTTCCTGTATCTTTTCTTTTATTGTGTTAGGTTTGGCCTTCTTTTAAGAACTGATCATTAAGTTGGTAAAACTACACCAAAATATAAATCAGCATATTCACTGTACAGAGATAAAGTTCAACCAGATTCTTCACTATTATTTAAACTGGACAAAGAATATGAAAATGCTGTGACCGTTATTCATTTGTTCAACTATTACTGACTTCCTGTTCTAGAACTGGGAATTCTATAGTGAGCCTGATAAACGGGATCTTTCACACACGGAGGTTACATCCATGGACATAAGGATGGTTGTGGTTGGCCAGATCATAAAAAAGAAGTACAATATCTTCAGATCATGTTAGGAAGGAAATAAACCAGTGAGGTACTATAGAGAGTGCTTTCAACAGTGAGATCCAGGAAGGCCTCTCTGAGAAGGTGACATTTATGCTGATAGCTGAATGAAGAGAAGGAATAAACTATCAAAAGGAAAGGGAGAAAGGTTTTTCACACAGTGAAAACAGCAGATGCCAGGGGCCCGTGTAGATTTGGGCTTTGACTAAGAGAAACAAAAAGACAAGCCTGGCTGGAGCAGAGCAGGAAGCAAGGGAAGAAGAGTTTGAAAGGCCAAAGCAGATCATGGAAGGCCTCGGATTCCACTGAAGAAAACACTGGATCTTATGCTAAGTGCAAGGGGAAGCCACTGGGTATGTACACTGGGAAAGCACATAATCTTATATTCATTCATAAAATGGAATTCGGATGTAAAAAACAGATAGGGTGGGCGTGATGGGAGAAGAGTGGACAAAGGCTTTGATAAAAATCTTAGTCATCATTTTAAGCCCAGGTCAAGCAGAAGCAGAGACATTTGTTCTTTCTCCTATGCTCCTAGAGTATGTTATTTAAAATAGCACTTCCATTATAGGGTGCATCTCTCTCCTGTATTGATCTGGGGAAGACTGGCCAATGTCGCGATCCTCTTGTTCCTAGCCCAGATCCCAGAGCACAGCTCATGCTCAGTTAGCATGTGCTGAATTGAAGTGAACCAAATTAAAACAACACATTTTGGTCTGAATTTATTGAATACAGCAGGCTGAAAATAAAGAAAAGCCTCCACAAATATAGATTTAAAAAAAAAAGTCTCAATACTATTGAAAGTCATCTTATTGTTACCTTAAATGCCAAATGAAATTTTGGACATGTTTGAGAAAATCTCAAATTCCTAAGTATTAGTTTGAAGTAAACTGTGACTTAATCTGTATCTGTTTCTTGAACCACATATGGATAAATTTTAAGGCTCACCCATCATTATAAAAGTTCTAATTTTTTCCATTATAAAAGGAAATTTTGTTTATCAAACTGAAAGTAGCCACTTTGCACAAAGCTTGGTTGGGGCTGGGTGGTACTTACCCCAGTTTAGTACAGAACCTTCAGCAGTGAATGGATGACAGTCCCTTCCACTTCCTGGACCTACGTTTATTAATTCCTTTTATAAACTGTGAAATAAACAATTCAAAAGTGCTATTACTAGAAATCATTTAGGAGATTTTTAAACAAAGATCATTTTATTTTTCTAAAAATTATATCAAATAACATTCAAATATTACTACTTTGATATCTGATAGAATTTTTTTTTTTATTCCTAAAGACCAGACAGTTGAAATCCTCCCTATTGGGAAGAATATCCACAGTTGAAGGTTCAGGGTGGCCCAGTTCTGTGGCTTGACCCGATGTCTGCTTCCAAGAGGCGAGGTGGACCAACTCCCTCCTTTAAAACCTAATTAAATTGATAGTGATGACATCTAATTAAAATTTTTGCCCTTATTTGGGGCACTGAGAAACATGCTTCCTCCATTTTTTAATTGAAATATATCAAGTATATTACATGGACAGTTTCTCCAGACTGAAATTTTATAAATATGAATTTTGCAAAATATTTCTAACATTTCTTCCCTTGGTATTATTTACAATGAATCAGACAGATTCATGAAGAACTATATACTGTAGAAAACCTCATGGTCAGTTTATCCGCCTTTCAGTTCCCAGTAAAGGTAAAATTATCAGATGAAAAATAGCCCAGAACTGCCTCCCCTAAAAGCCTTCAATGTAAGGACTTTCCAACTATGTCTTTTTGCACGTGTATGGAAATATAGTATATAAGATATGACATCTGATATCATGGAGGACAACTGACCTTACAAAAATTCAGTATGATTGCATTATTGAACTACTAATTTTAAATTGTGGATGGTTTACAGCAACCTCAGCCTAACTTCCCTGTTGAAATATCTTGAGCATCAATGGCATAATTTCTCTCCTGCAGCTGCTCATTGACTATAGTTGGCCTATGTTATTTTAATATCTAGTTCTTAGGGTTACAAGGAGGGAGGTGGGGCTTTTTCAATGTTAATTAGTGTTACATGTATGAAAATGAACAATAGACTTAACAAATAGGTCACCTTTTTCTGCCTTGGAGGAAAGATGAGCTGATACAGAGTTTCTAGGGAATTCTAATGCTGATGTTGTGAAGTTCCCCTATTTCTCAGTACAAAATCTAAGAGGAATCAAAAAGAGAAACTTACCCATTTTGCATTTAGGGAATACACAGCACTAGAAAGAGAAGCAGATTAAGTAGGATATTTAAAGAATAATTAATTCGGTATTTATGGAATATAAAGTATTCTCAAGTTCATGATACTGTTATATGCTAATTAACACAGTCCTTGTGACCAGTGGCAATTTCAGAATTTCTGTGCAGAAGGGCTTTTGAAGCTTCGTTTAAATAGCAAGCACTGTGTCTTTTAGTATGCTAATTTAGAGTTGGCTGATAAATGGAGGTAAGTGGAGTCTGGTCAAAATAATGCCCCCTCATGTTCTCATGACAAGGAAAATCATCTGATCTCTCTATAGTCTTCTCATCTGTAAAGTGGGGCTAATACAACAAATGCTGTCAGAACTCTGTAGGTGGGATTCAAAAAAAATCACCCATGGAACTTCAGGGCTGTGTTATTATGAAGTTTATGAAGTGACGAGTGAGCCGGAGCAGCTCACTGGCTGGGAATTCCTTGGTCTGAGAACCAACTGCCATTTGTATAATATATGAATTGTGGTATCATGGAATTTTACTGTAAAGGTACCTGTGTCGTAAGGTTTTTCGGAAGACAGAATGGGATGATGCATATAAAGCACTTAACAGAATTGTATGACACAGAAAAAAAAAAACTCAACAAAAATTGCAATTTCTCCTTCTTTATCTCTCCTTCCCCATCCCTCCCTTCCTTCACTTCTTCCTCTTTCTTCTTTTCTTCTTCTGATTCTTATTCTTCTACAACAACAAACATCTAACACTCTTAACCATTCGATCACTCTAGAAACACCTTATTGCTTTGTTTTTCATAATACTGCATAATGATCTCCTTTTACATCTCTGACATTACTTTTCTCTGTCTCTTTGGAAAACTTCTCTCCTTGCTACTGGATTGATAATGAACTGAATATTCACTATCAATGATAATATTCATCAGGATCCCATTCTGGGCCCGTTGCTAATCTTACACTATATATTCTCCCTACATGAGCGCTCAGTGATCCTGGTTTCAACTATCATCTGTGTGCTAAGATTTCCAGCCAGTGTCCCAGCTATGACTCATTCCTTCAACAAATCTAAAAATGGATTAATTGTCATCTACTTGAACCTTAATTTTTTGACATACCCTCTTACCTCCGAGCAAATTAGCCACCAAGTCTTTTTTGTTTTATCTCAATCTGTGACTTCCTCTCTCCCATTGGTACGGCTACCCAAACTCAGGCCATTCTTTCTTTCTACTGGGCATGAGAGCAATCCAGCTAAAATGTAAACTTAAATATGACACTCTTCTGCTTGGCACACTTTGATGACAGCATCAGAGCTCCTCCACCTGACCTACAGGCCACCCTTTAATGCGGCTTCTGCCCACCTCTCCAGCTTCTTCTCCAAGCACTCCCTGCCAGGAATTTCACTATTCATCAACTTCAAATATCCAATTCTACTCATAAACCAAGCATTTGCTCCTCTTGTTCCCTCTGCCTAAAAGCTCTCCTCCCTTCTCCAACATAACCTTGGCCTGACTAATGCTTACTAAATCTTAGGATAATGCAGAAGCCATTTCTTTCAGAAAGAATTTCCTGACACTTCCAGGCTGGCAAAAGTGCTCTTCCTTTGTGTGAATAAGCAATTGCTCCATTGCTGTTGCATCTGTACCTCCCACTAAAGTAGGAGCAACCTGACTATGGGAAGAACTCTTCTCATTCTCAATAAATCCCTGGTCCCTGGCACAGTACATGTTGTATATGAGATGCTCAATAAATGTTTTTGGCAGTATTAATGAAATTAATGCAAAATAAATTCTAAAATGCTCAGTGCTCCCCTTTGAGTTATAAAACATAAATAGATTAGAGGAAAGAGAGTTCCAAGCTTTCAGAAGTTTATCTACTATGTTGTCCGTCAATAGTCTTGGAAATTTAAAAGACTGTTTAGCCAAAAACAAACAAATCCATAATCTAAATTGTGTATGTTTAACAAACACGTTTATACAAATAAATTAGACATTATACACTGCAGTGACTTTCAAATAATGTCATAAAAGTATTATGAGATTGTTATCTTGTGCATGCCCAAAAGTTAAGAAATTAATTTCTGCTTAATTTCCTAAGGACACCTCTAACAATTCAATTATTCACTTATATTTAAAGCTTAAAAGCTGTAGAATGTAGTGCTCAATTCATTTTGATTTAATTTAATTCTTTTCAAGAAATATTTGTTAAATGTCTGCTTTGTATTAGAACTGGGGTAGATCCTTTTATGGACATCATGATGATTAAAATATGATATTTTCCCTTGAGAGGTTTTCATTATGGTAGGGATGTTTAGAGAAGTGTACAAATATCCATAGTGTAAGACACAATATGCCTCAAGCTATAGAAGTGCTTTAAATAATGTGTCAGAGAGAATCAGAGGAATCAGATCGAATTAACTGGATCAAACAGGACTATATGGGAGAACTAGAATGAATCTTTAAGAGCAAGGCATATCAGAGATGATTCCGTTTATTTTTATTTTGTATTAAACATATGCTTATTGATGTAAGATGGGGTTACACACCAATAAACCCATAATAAGTTAAAAAAAAATCCTAACTCAGAAATGCAATTAATACACCTATAACCTACACAACACCACAGCTTAGCCTAGCCTACCTTAAACGTGCTCACAACACTTAACAGTAGCCTACAGTTGGACACATTCATCTAACACAAAGCCTATTTTATAATAAAATACTGCATAACTCATGTAATTTATTGAACACTGTACTATAAGTGAAAAACAGGATGGTTGTATGGGTACTCAAAGTATGATTTCTACTGAATGAGTATCATTTTTGCATCTAGGAAAGTCAAAAAATCTTAAATCTAATCATCATTAGTTGGGGACTGTCTTTATATGGAAGTGTCATAGATAAAATACACTTTTATTTTGTGTGACAATAACAAATAGATCTATATTTTAATCCTGTTTTTATAGGCAATAAATCATGTAATTTGAGGAAGTATCTCTATATTTCAGTTTCCTAATTTTTAAAGTGATGAAAATATTACCGACATTATGGCGTCATTGTGATGACCCCAAACAAATATGTTTAGCACCCAGGATTTTATGTCAGATGTTTTAGTGTTTGATTGAAAAGCTACTCTTTACATTTTTTTATTGATGGATTGACTTCACTCTAAAAGAAAGTCTCTAGTAGTTTGTCATATTTGGGTTTATTTTGTTCTTCATTTTTATTGTCATTGGGGTTGAAGACATGGAAATCATGCTCAGGAGGTTTGCAGACAACAAAGGTGATTACTAGCAAATTGATTCCAAGAATTTTAGGATTGGATTTTACAAACCACCTTGCTCAGCACTCTTATTTTAGAGCTAAGAAAACTGAGTTTATTAGTAAGTGTTCATTCAATTACCATAAATTTTATATGAGCCAACAACAAATCTTTAGACTGCATTTGAGAAAATATTTTATCTTAATTATCTTTATTATGCAGTTTCTACTCCATCTCAGGAGAACTGGGTACCACACTGTCAGATGGAACTGACAAGCCCATGACATTCAGCAGAGTCCATCATAAGAAAGGAGGCCTGGAACATCATCACTGAGACCCTGCTACAGAAACTAAAGTTGTTCATCGTGAAGATAAAAAAGTCATGTAAATATAACACTGATTCTTATATATACTAATGGCTATTACGTGGCAAATCTTCTGCATTGTTTCAGAAGAAAGTAATTGGACCTACAGGAAGACATTACCAAAGGAAGATTTTTAGTTCAAAATAAGGATAAATCTTGTAAACATTAGAAGTCCAAACGTCAGAGCAGTCCAAAAGTATCTGTCTTGAGCTGGGTGCAGTGGCTCATACCTATAATCCTAGCCACTTGGAAAGCTGAGGTGGGAGGATCCCTTGAGGACAGAAGTTCAGAACCAGCCGGGGTAGTATAGTGAGACCTTGTCTCTAAAAAAATTTTTAAAACATTAACTGTGCACTATGGCTGAGGCAGGAGGATTACATGAGCCCAGGAGTTGGAGGCTGCAGCTCGGGTGACAGAGAAAGATTCTGTTTCAAAAAAAAAAAAAAAAAAGTGTCCATTTTGTAAATTCCTTGAACTACACTGTCTACCAGAATACTTTCCAATGTATTAACAGCCCACATTTCTCTGAATTTTAAAACTGGTAGGTATGGAATTAATTATTCTCGATGAAAAAGAATTTAATAGAAAGTTTGTTTATTCTCCTCTGTTCTTACATTTCCAATCTGATTTAGGCAACACAAATATGACTTATGAATTATCTTTAAAGGATTTGTTATCTCAAGAAAAGTCTCCAGTTACACTGAATTACATTAACTTCTCAATTACCACCAGCTCTCCCTTAGTTTTTCTTTAAGTCTGAATTATAGGTGTTCCTTCATTTTCTTGACTGTAATGGCATAGTGTGGAAGGGAAAAAATAGCATCAAACATACTCCCTTTCAAATAAATATTGTAAGAATTTTAAAAATTGCATGCCATTTGCTTTTTGAATGGAGAAATAATTTTATTTTGGTTACCAATAAGAAAAAGCGGACAGAAGGTATTAGGAAATAGGTTGGGTAGGTTATCCTAGATATAAGACATAATATGAAAAATAAAGATAAGTGACAAAGACAACCAAAAGTAGAGAATATAGAAAGAAAGAAAATTATGGATAAAATGGATGAATATTGCTATTATTTATGGAGAAAATTTAAGAATATTGACATTATTTTCCAATATCTGAACATTTCAAATAGTCAGAAAATCTGAGTTCTGATATTAATACTATAAATTATAGAATGACCTTGAATAAATGGCTAAATATTTCTGAACATTTTCTTTTTACATTTAAAGTGAGAGAAATGAAGTAACCCAGGGCTATCTGGGGGCTCACAAATAATTATTGTCAGGTATTTTATCAAAAAAAATGTGTATGTCTTACCTTATAATAATTTTTGTGCAGGGAAGAGGTTTCATTTTTTTTTTAAAAAGAAAGAAAAGCCTAGGCTTTTCTACAAGTGCTTCATTTTACACTGTCAGGATGGTTTGGCTATTTGTCAGAGAATCTTTTGAGACATTATATCTCATATCAGAACTGTCTTGGAGAATAATTGTTTGCTTTGGGGTCTTATGGCAGTAATTCTAAAATCTCTGGAGGCAAGGTTATTTACAGAATAAGGTGAGAAAATTTGGGACATTACTAAAAACAAAGACACTATCTGAAAGTAACTTTTGGTAAGCACATCTAGTATTTGCTATAAAATGTGTAGTCAATCAACATCAGGGCCTGCCATTAAATTTTATACTCACATTATTGAGAATTAATTGCAATGAGAAACAAGAAACAGAAGAAATTTCTATAACACTAACACTCCAAAGATATTGCAGTTTTAACTTGATATATACCTTAAAATCAGAATAGAAGTGAAAAATGTCAGGTCTAATATAGCATCTAGCACAAAGCTAGGTACTCATCTGATACTTAATACACATTTGTTGAATGATCTCAATCAATCAATCATACCGACAAGCAATAAATGAATCAATGTCAGAAAAAAAAATCAAAAATGTTCTAATTACTTGGGAATGGTGAACAGAGGGTTGGAAAAGTTTTGTTTGGTGACAAGAAATGTTTATGTTTTCATCAGGAAAAAATATACATTTTATCATCAGTAAAAAGCTGTGAGACAAAAGAAGGTTATTCCCACACAGAGAAACCATATTTGCATTAGATATTTACTGTGCAATGTTGATCTCAGTTTGGGACCATCAGAAAATCTTTAAAGTAAAAAGAATTGAAGATATGTTCAACTTAGCACACTGAGAATGAAATTTGGTAAATGCCAATCATCACAAACATGATTTATGATCAGATTTCAATACAAAAAAATTCAATCCAGTTTCACCATATTTCAGTTCTTTTTATGCACCATGTAAGAATAGGTTGCATCTCAGATACAAGTGCAGCCTCTCTTTAGTGAAAATCAATAGAATGTGCAGCATTGGATGCATCACATAAAAACTGATTTTTTAGTTGCTGAAACTGACCTTTTAAGGAGAATATGTATGTTCTATTGACTAAATTCAAATAATTAAATAAAAATGAATTAGAAATTCCCTTAGAATTTAGGGCTTGGTTCCACCCCATCCCCACCCCATAAAAATGCCAGGACTTTTATTGTAAATGAGCTGAACAAAGCTCTCAAAGACACAAAAGATATACAAAAGCACAGTCTTTCAGTGTGAGCTTCTGCACTTACTAATGCAGGTGCAACCACCTATTTTACACGATTCTTATTAATGAATGTAGAAGAGCAGGATAAAGTGATGAGAGTTTAATTTATTTTGGAAGTAATGGTTTGTACAGTAATTATCGAGAAGCAGCCACTTGTCAAATGGAATCAGTAACAAGAGCAGTTGGGAGAGGTTTTCTGGTAGACAGGCACTGTAAAATGTTTTACTTTACAATGAGAATAGACTCCCTGACAATGGTTTATTTTGCTTAAAACGAAATAAGAAAAACAACCTTGTAAGCTGATCATGTTTGAGAAACTATATAGACTAGTATATTTGTGAAGATTAATTTTCTCTAATCTGTTTATCTATATTTGTGATCCCCCAAAAGGAAATAGATATGATAGATAAATAATACTATATTTAACATTTTAACTTTATCCAATGCTGCATTCACACTTGTCCTTATAGGACTTGACCTTGAACTGGAAACACTGGGTCAGGGCCGAGGTCAGGAAAGATGGAGAGTCACAGAGTCCAAAGGCATATTCAGGAAGCAGCATCTTGGGGGATAGGCCTAATCACATCCCAAGCGTATTATCAAGAATATATAACCCCTCAGTGGCAATGAGTGAGAGGAATTCCAGAAAGATCCTGAGGATAACTGATGAGAATTCAAATCTAGAGAGGAAGGTCCTTGGAATAGTTGCTGCTTATTCAGGGTGTTAGAGAACTTTATATAGGTGTTTGTGTCCTCAGGTCTGACAGGGAAGGAACAGGTAAAGAAGCTAGTGGAAAATGTACTTTGAAGTAAATTTGCAGCTGTTAAGAAAAAGACTAAACACAAACATGACAGTTATCTTCTCCTCACAAAATGGAGGGAAAAGAATGATTCCTGCTCAGAAACGTTTGGGCCTTTGTTAATATACTACTTTTTTTTTTTTTTTTTAAAGAGTTGGAGATCCTACTGTGTTGCCCAGGCTAGAACCAGTGGCTCTTCACAGGTGCAATCATAGCTCATTGCAGCCTTGAGCTCCTGGACTCAAGCGATCCTCCTGCCCAGCCTCCTGAGTAGCTTTGGATAATTCTTCAAGCTTCATCAGGCACTATATTTTTGGTCACACAAATTAGACAGAAATGACCAGTAGTAGTCAAAGAACTAACCAATGGCTCAATCAAACCATTCAATTCTTCTGTTTTAAGAACTAATGCAAAAATTAACACTTTGTCTCTTTTTCTAGGTCAAATTTGCATTCAAGTTAACATACTTTAGGGAATTCATAGAAACAGATTATGGAAAAACAGATGATCTGATTTAACAGCACCTACTTCTAGTTGTAGACACATATGAATTAACTAAATAAGTATCAAGTTTCAGTTATTTAATATTATATGGTAGAATGATCTGGGCATGTTTGGAACTCTCCTCCCATTCTCTTCCTTGGAAAATTGCACTGTAAAATATTTATAGAAAAATAGCATTTTATGAGGTGAAAACACAAATTGTTTCCCTCTGCTCTCACACCACAAAAATCAACACAAAAGATTCTGACTAAATGTGTGGAGACTTCTCCCCAACAGTAGGCAGTCTATCAACTCTGCAGTGGATACCTGCTGGGTGTCGCCCAATTCAATTCTGACACTATCTACCTGGAGATAGTGTGGAGATAGTGTCAGATCGCACCAGGTGAAGGTGCAGTCCTACAAGCCTGCTCCCTGTCCCCCACATCCATTGCCAATCCCAAGCCCTAGGTCATTTTATCTGTGCTTCTGACTGACTGGTTATAAATTGGGGGTTCCAGGACCCCTTCCTCAGGCTTGACTTATTTGTTAAAGCAGCTCACAGAACTCAGGGAAATACTTAACTTACATTTAATGGTTTATTATAAAGGATATTAGAGAGGATACAGATGAAGAGATGCATTGGGTCAGGTAGAGGAAGGGGCATGGATATTCCTAGCTCTTTATGGGTGCTCAACCCTCCAGGAACTTCCACGCCTTCGGTATTCACCTATTCAGAAGCTCTCCACAACCCGTCCTCCTGGGCCTTTTTTGAATAGGCATGATCGAAGCATTGACAACGGCGTAGAATGTAATTGGACAAAAAGGGTCTTATCTACTACTAATAGACTGAGTGGGGAAACTCAGAGAGGCCTGTCTGTTCAGATTCTTCTTCTCCTTTCTGTGCAACACTCCTTCCTCCAGGGTGTGGGCAGGACCCTTCTGACATAAGGGTATTATGACCTACAATCAGACAAGGCAGGTCAGAGAATTTCTTTATGACCAGCTCCAAGACAAAAGGTAGGGGAAGATTGTGGAGTTTTCTGTGGCTTACCTTGGGAAGAAACAAGAGCATGTGAAAAGAGGGCAGGAGAAGGCCAGAGGGATTTTGTTTTCTAAGATTTGGTTTTGAGGCCTAAAGTGCCCCAACACTATAATAAAAGATAATCTCTCACCTTTATCATAGGAACCAAGGACAAAAGGCCAAATACTTTAATAAAAAATGTGCTTATAGTTTTAATCACTTAACAAGAATTATGGGAGCTATGATCCAGGAACCGTGGTGAAAACCAATATATATATATCATAATATTACATAGTTAGAACTCCAGTTGCTGACAAATACATAGTAACAGGAATCAGATTCACCCTCTCACCTGAAAGAACCAGAAAACAAATCAAAATATATGAAACAATAGTTTTACGAAGCATAGTAATCACTGAGATAAGAAACAAAGTGAGCCATCAACCTGCCCAAATTTACTGTCCTAAAAGGGTTTCTAGGCCATGTCACAAGGAGAGAGAACTCAGATGGAGCCCAATAGGTTCCTTATATTGAGTGGTGTTGAGAGTCTAGGGATAACAACGCAGCTAGAGTTTGTAGACAGATAACAGAAAGGAGAGAGCTACACAAAGCAAGGATTCCTGGAGATTTGCACACTGACCTCCTTGAGTCTTCAGTAGAATACTGAGCAATGCATGCAAGTAAGGAAACTACCTAAGGCTAGGAGGCGGGAGAGGAAAGAGAATACCTGAAAATTTTAGGTAAAACAGTATCTGTACATCTAGGATTAGTACCTGTTCTCTCCAGCTAGACTTGGACACCTCATAATTTATGAAGAATTAGTTAAAGTATTCAGAAATTCTTGTCTCAGTTTTGGGGAATAATTAGCTCTGGACTAAACAATGCTCCAATCCCTACCTGACAAAGTTTAAAAAGCAAGAGCCAACAATATCAAACAGTTTTCAAGCAACTGAATTGCATCCCAGTACAAAGGTCAAGAATATATGCATACAAAAATATCCAGCACCCAAATGGATAAAAATCAAATACCTAACAATCAATGAAAAATTACCAGTCATAAAAATAAGAGGGAGAACAAGACCCTTGATAAGGAAAAAAATCAGTAATTCAAAATGGACCCAGGACTGAAAGAGTGAATTAGTGGACAAGAACATTAAAACAGTTATTATGACAGTGTTCCAGATGTGCAAAAGGTTAAGAAGAGACGTGAAACATTTTTCAGAACACACAATAAAACTTTTAAACATTAAAATTACAATATCTCAGGTAAAAAGAAATCTGGATAGGATTAATGGCACTTACACATTGTATATGCAAGTGATCTTAAATATGTGGCAATACAAAATATGTCATGCCCCTCATAACAACATGTTAGTCAACAACAGACTGCATATGCAACAGTGGGCCCATAAAATTATAATATGTATTTTTACCATACCTTTTCTATATTTGGATATGTTTAAATACAGAAATACTTACCGTTATGTTACAGTTGCCTGTAGTATTCAGGACAGTAACATGCTGTACAGGTTTGTGGCCCAGGAGCAATATGCTATACCATATACCCTAGCTGTGCAGTAGGTTATACCACCTAGATTCATGTAAGTACACTCTATGATGTTTACACAATAAGGAAATCATCTAATGATGCATGTCTCAGAACATATCACTGTCATTAAGTAATGCATTACTACATTTGAAATGAAACACAACAAAATTTTTAATTTTTGAAAATGAAAAGAACATCAGTGAGCTGTGGCACAATTTTAGGTGCTCTAATATGGAGTCCCCCAAACAAGGGAAGAAACATACAGACAAACAGAAAAAATATTTGAAGTAATAATAGGTGAGAAATTTGCAAATTTGATGAAAAGTATAAAATTGTGATTTTATAGAATATAAATAGAATATTTCAAGGAGAAATAGGCAAATTCACAATTACAGTAGGAGGCTTAATATTCTGTCTCAGTAATGAACAAAACAAGCAAAGAGGAAACAAATAAGGATACAGAAGACTTTAGCAGCACTGTGAAGCAACTTGATCTAAAATATTCTACCCAACAACAGCAAAATATGCATTCTTCAAATGTACACAAAAATTACCAAAATAGACAACATTATGGGTCATAAAACAATTCTTAATAAATTAAAAATCATTCAATTTGTAAAAATTTGTTCTGTGACCATAATAAAATTAAATTAGATACTAATTAATGCCAATAGCAGAAAAATCTCTGAAAAATATTCTAAATATTTGAAAACTAAACAACATTCTTCTAAATAAACCATGAATCATGGAGTAAGTTGAAAGCAAAATTAGAAATTATTTTTGAACTAAAAAAATGAAAACACATATAAAAATTTGTGAGATGTGACTAAAGGAAGTGATAGGGAGAAATTTAGAACACTGAACACCTATAGTAGAGAAGAAAACACAGCCTCACATTAATAACTTCAGCTTAAGATAGATCCTTAAGAAAACAGAAAATTACAAGCAAATTAAACACAAAGTAAGTAGAAATGGAATAAAGTTCAGGGTGGATATCAGTGAAAAAGAAAATAGAAAGCAGTAAAGAAAACTAATGAAACCAAAAACTACTTCTTTGAAAAGATTGAAAAAAATTGATAAACCTCTAGCCAGACTAATCAGGAAATTTTAAAAAGGCACAAATTATTAATATCAGAATTGGTAACCTCACTAAGTGCTCTCTATATATTAAAGAATTGGTAAATACTATTAAAATACTGTATACTAATAAATTTGATAACTTAAATAAAATGGACAAATTGAAAGAAACAAGATACAAAATTCATTCAAGATGAAGTTAATAATATAAATTGCTCTATATCAATTAAATACATTTAATTTATAATTTAAAGCTTTCCTACAAAGCAAATTCCAAGCCCAGATGATGGGCAAATTCTATAAAATAGCTAAAAAATAAAAATAGCATTTCCATACAAACTTTTCCAGAAAATAAAAAAATAAATGCTCACAACTCATTCTATTAATATGAAGCCAGATGACTACATTACAAGAAAAGAAAATTACAGACTGGTAGTCCTTATAAACATAATGTACAATTTATGTAATTCATAAACATAAACAAAAGGCACAAATCCTTTCAAAATGTTAGCAAATGGAACCTGACAGTATATAAAAATTGTAATACATCCTGAACGAGTGGGTTTTTTCCCAAGAAAACATCTTGATTTACCATTAAAAAATCAATCAATACAATTCACCATATTAACAAAATAAAAAATAATTCTCTAACTATCTCAGTATATATGTGAAAAAACTCTGAAAAAATCCAACATCTGGTTCTGATACAATTTCTTAATAGTCTAGGAGTAGAAGGGAGTTTTCCCTACTTGATAAGCAATTTCTATGAAAAATCTGTATGAACATCATACTTAATAAAGAAAGATTGAATGTCTTTTTCTTAAAATCAAGAATAAGGCAAGAATGCCCTTCAATGTTTTACTTGAGTTTCTAGTCAGTGAAATCAACAACAAAAAAATAAATTATAGGCATCCACTAATGTGATGGTGTTAGAAAGTGGGGTCTTTTGAAAGGTGATTAGGTCATAAGAGAAGAGCCCTCATGAATGGGATTAATGCCCTTAGAAAATAGATAAAGCAGATTCCTTTGCTCCTTTCCCCATGTGAGGACACAGTGAGAAAGCACCAACAATGAACGAGGAAATAGGCCCTCACTAGATGTTAAATTTACTTGTGCCTTGATCTTGGACTTTCCAGCCTCCAGAACCATGAGAAATAAATTTCTGTTGTTCATAAGCTACCCACCATATAGAACCTTGTTATATACAAATGAGCCCAAATGAGTCATGCACATGAATATCTATAGCAGCTTTATTTGTGATAGCACAAAATGGAAAAAATTGAAATGTTCATCAATAGAGAAATGGGTAAAATAATTGTGGTGTACTCAAATAATAGAATGCTATTTGGCAACAAGCAGGAAAGAACTGTTGACACATGCAATGACATGTATCATTTTGGCTATCAAAATAATTATGCTGACTGAAAAAATCCAGACCAACTAAGTCCATAGCATATGATTCTGTTTATTCAAAACTCTAGAAAATGCAATCTAATCTATAGTAACAAAAATCAGACCAGTAGCCTGATGAAGACAGGTTTGGGGGCAGTAGAGGTGGAAAGGAGAGGGGAGGGATTACAGATGATCAGGAGGAAACCTATGGGAGTGATGAATGTGCTCCCTATCTTGATAATGGAGATGACTTCATAGCTGTATGCATACATACATACATGCAAACATATCCAATTTTACACCTTAAATATGTACAGTTTAATGCAAGCCAATCATACATCAATAAAGCTGTTTTATAAAGAAGAATAATTAGCTGTTGGCAAATCACTGTTGTGCCTGCTGCAATTTGGAAAATCTTTTATCTATTGCTAGTCATAGTCTATTGACCACTGTCTGATTGTATTCTCAGTGCTTATCAAAATCTAACTTGCAATTGCCTTTGGTCTTCGTCCTCATCATGCCTATTCTTTGTTTATCTTTGCCCAGAAAATTTCTCATGCCAAGAAAATTGTCACAGTCTGGTCCTTCAGACATAACTCCCTTTCAGGCAATTTAGCTGTTAATATGTTTCCCTTATTTCCTTCTTATTGGATGAAGACAGGTAATATCACCCTTCCTCACTCAGCTTACAAGTCTCTCAGGTTATATATCAGTTTCAATCCATGTTAAATAAAGCATACATGTATCCAGATTCAATGAAGAAAAACATAAAAAATGAAAGTTTAATAATGCTCACTAAACATTAGGGTCCTAGAAAGGTCTACCACTAGGGTATCTTAACTTGGTTATAAGATACTGAATATTACTTGTTTCACAATGTGGTTAAAACCAATATCTTCAGGCTGTATTTTTCAACCTTCTTCTAGCAACCCTAGTTCTGAAGCATTCCCAGTGGAGAGACAGTGATTTGTCTCCTGGTCTGCATTTATGGAGAGATTTCTGAGATTTCTATTCATTCAGTTACCAAGAAGCAAAAGAAAAAATAGCAACTCGCTTAACACTCTTCAGAAGCATTGAGGTTCAATAATTATTTCCTCCAATCTTAAGAAATTATATTTCTCCATTCCCTTAGGGGTTTAGATCTTAAATAGTCAATCACCTGATGAATTATGTTCCTTATTTTTTGTTTCTTTTCCCATAATAGATTTTAAAATGCTAAATTAGTTCATTTAAATATATATCATTAAATTAAGCTGATAATGCATGATTTAGGTAATATATGGATTTTACATAACACCTTTCTGATTTCCATATAGCATGTTTTTGTAAAATTGTAATATTTGGAAGAGTTAGTAATAATTCCACAAGTTCATAGGATCTTAAAGTTAGAAAGAATTTAATTGTATCGTTCAATTGAATATTTGCTGTTTCCTGAAGCACATCACTTAACTCGTTTGCTTTTTCAGTTTCTTCATTACCAATTGTAATAATAACTCACACATCTGAAAATGTAGCATGTGGCCAGTGTGCTAATAACGCTCTTCCAATATTATATTTAATCCTGCACAGTGGGGTGGGTCTTACTATGCCCATTTTACAGACTAAGAAATAGACATCTATGGAGTTAAAGACATTTCCCACAGTTTTACAGCTAGTACAGGGAGGAAAAGATTCAAGCCCAAGTCCATGTGGTGACATAATCCATGCTCTTATTCACTCACTAGTAATCATATTGCATGCCTATGAGATAAAGGAAGTATGAAAATTAATTGAGATAAAAAGTGAAAATGGATAGTTCAGTGCCTAGGTAATGGACTCATAGGAAGTGATAATTTCCTAATACTGCATGACCATCCCTCAACTGGTGGTCAATTTATTCTTCATTGTAATTCTTATGGTGACAGAAGGTTGATTTTGTTCCATTTCTGGATAATTCTAACTCATAGAAGATGCTTTCTTATATTGAGCTGAAAACTGCTCCCCTATAGCTATCACCTCTTTGACCTATTTCTGCCCTCCAGTTGGAATATTGATTGTGATTTCATTAAATTTAGAGCTTAATTTAGGGAGAATTGGCATTCTTACAATATTGAGTCTTCCTATCCAAGAATAATTTGAGGCCCTGATTAATTCAAGTTTTCTTCAGTGATGTCCTGCACAGGTGATTTTGAATAGTGTATGCCTTTTGGTGGTCCTGTAGCTTAATAGAAAAAAGGGTGACTTTCATTTCGAAACAATTCAGGCTTAACTTCTGGCTCTATCTTTTATTGGATGAGGATTTGACTTCTCTGAGTCTGTTTCTTAATTGAAAAAATAGAAATAAAATCATCTACCTCACATGGTTGTACGTGAAAATACTTTGCATGGTGTCTGGAACATAATTGATATTCATTAACATTAGCTACCATAATTAATATTGATCACCCAGCCTATTTTCTAGCATTTTAAGAAAAGATTCAACACACTCTTTTGGAAATCTATACTAACAGTTCATAGCCTACATTACCAAAACGTTCTTTCCAGAATAATAACTTAAGCTTTATACATTTTCATGGTTTTCTTTTAGAAGATAAAAGTATAGGTAGAATAAGGTTTTTGAGAGCCCAGCATCTTAAAACAGACACAATTGGGCTTTAATATTGGCTTGTACGTTTATTAGCTGTGTTACTTTGGACAAGTATTACAACTCATTGAGGTTTAGTTTCCTTGTCTGTTAAAATAGGGGATAAAGGTATTACCTAGCATACAGCTTCTGTGAGTGTTAAATAAGATTGACACATGCTAACTCATGCTGCTGTATTAAATGAGATAATGCATATTAAAAACACATAGTAATGGATATGTTACCAAAACTATTATTGTATTATTGTAATTGTTATCCCTTAGGCAAAGCAGATTTGTAATAGAATATATAAAACAGATTTATGCAACCTGCATAAGGATGGCTTACTCCATTGATTTAGTCAGCTCATTGGGAAAGTCTGCTAATCTTCATGATTAAGTTCCTTAACAGAAATGTCACTTACTTTACTCATTCATTCAAAAAAATATATATATATATGGTGTTTTTTTCCTATAAAAATAAGAACTGGCAAAAGGCAGAGTCCCCTAGATGCACATTGATAATCTAATTTTTTTAGCAACACAAGGGTGTTATTTCCTGGGATGAATCTAAGCAAACATTATAAAACAAGTGGCCACACCATCCCATCTCTTATGTCCATTCATATTCATTTTATTGTCTCTCCTCTGTCCCATTTTATATCTCCTTATGACCCTATACTCACACCTTGTGTGCCTGAGTACTGTACTATTCATGGGCTTTTCTTTTGAAACCAAGGTCAATGATTTGATAAACTATCTCACCAATATGTCTGTAAATATCTAGGTTTCCTTTCATTTAGAAAGTCAAGGACAGATAAGAATATTGTTTAGTCAAAAGATTAACTCTTTAATGTGAACATTTAGATGCTGCAATAATAAAGATAATTTGGAGTGGGGGCAGTCTTTTAATCTTATTTCTTAGGATAGTTCTTGATCTAGTCCTAATTCGACCACTTCTATTTTCTGACAATTTCCCATTCACAATTAATTAATCCAGAATGTAAGCATGCACGTATTTCAAACCAAACAAATGAAATAATTGTTTTTTTAGGAAATGTGGACCAAGATGATGCTCTTTTTTTTTCTGCTCAGTGAAAATCCTCAGTAAAACAAGAAATTTCAACTCATTATATTACTTTAAATCTTTGGAAGGTAAGGACAAATGGTTATTATTTTATTTTTCATGTATGATAGAAGCCTTTTTTAAAATCATTGTACCTAACTTAATTGGTTAAATATAGTTATTCAAAGCCATATACCAGAACTACAATCTCCCTTTTTCTAGTTGCAGTCTGTTTGCTCCTTATTATAATTCATCTGAATATTACAATAGAATGAACTTGCAGTCTTATTTCTGCTGGTGATAAAGGAAATATTCCAAGATTTGGAGCACAATGAAATGTGCAAAGCTAAATAACCAGAATATAATTAATATCTTTTGTGTTTTTATTTTAATAATGATTAAAAGTCTAAATGATTATTTTTTTAAATGGTTATATAACTCCCACTCTGATTCACTATTTACTAAAACAACTTATTGGAGGCCAAGGGAAACCCAATTATTTTCCAATGGAGGAAGAATGCATAGAAAGAGGTTTTTTTGTTTGTTGTTTTAAATTTTTATTCTCAAAGAAATAAACACGTAGGCTGTGTTATTGAAAGGAATCATATTGCTAAAAGACAGCTTCACTTGCACAACTTGAGAATGTATCTATCTTTTTAAAATACTGTCTTTATAGGTGAAATTTATCACTGAACAATTTGATGTGACTTATGTGAATTTAGTAGACATTTTTCTCAGTAAAAGTTGTATTTTATATATTGACAAAGTTCCTTAGAGTCCCAAGAAAAGGTTGCACTTATAAATAGCTAAATTAGAAGCAGGTTTTGAATTAATTGCTGAGTGGAAACTCAAGGAAGGTCATGCTCATGTACACAGTGATACTATATTATGGGTCCAAAACAGACGGTAGTAGGGTCGTTACCAATATTTACTAACTACCTGCCAGGTTTCAGGACTGTGAGAGGCAATTTGTGAATACTATTCCATCTGTTTTCAAAAAATATCTCAGGAATTCATTATTAACTTTGTTATACAGATGAGGATACCAAGACTCCAAGACTTGGAAATAAGAAGTAATATGCCTAAATTCATAATGTTAGTAATAAATAACTTTAAAGATGTGGACATAGCATGTGGTCTGGTCATACTTGGATATTCTCACTCATTAAAAAAATGTTCATTTATTCAGCAGGCATATAATGAGTTCTTACTGTGGATCTAGCACTCTGTCACTAGGCTATTGAGATTTTTTAAAAATTATAATCAAGAGAATTCCAATTAAACAAGGAGAAATAGATACAAACATTACTTCAGACCCATGTGAAAACCTACTATAAAAACAGCGGAAGAACTCACTAAAGATGTCAGGTTAACACCAAAATATTGGAAGTTGGAAAACAGAGACAATAGTGATAATTGACTTGGACTTCACCTATTTCCATTCAACAAAGTTCCTTAATTGTTAGGGATGTTTTAGAAACTAGAGTTCTTCACTCTTCCAATATTTTCTTCTAGCACTTTTTGACACTGTCTTCTCTTCCATTTTTTTGGTCTCTTTGTAGAATTCTTATTTGTTAGATGTGGAAACTCTTGAAATTATTCCCTGATTATCTTATCTTGTTTTTTCTATTTTCCTCCTACTATCTAAAATATTTCCTTAACTTTACCTTCAGACATTTTAATTGTCTTTTCTGTTGTTGTTTTGAATGATAACACTCCTTTATTGTCTTTTTAAAATTTCTTTTCCATCAATAATTTCTAAGCACTTTTGTTGATTTTCTGAATATTCTTTTTGCAAAAAATAACATCTTCTTTTATTATGAGTTCAATATTTTCCTTTATCTTTCTGAGGATGTTACTACAGATAGCTATTTAATTGATTTCTATAGTCAGTGCATCTATTAATTAATTAATGAGGTTGCTTCTTTCTCTATTGCCCCATTCTCTAGTTACAAAGGCTATATTGCCTGTCTGGCTATTTCGTTTTCCATTATTGCCTTCATGAAATATTATCATGCTCCTCTTCCCTCAAATTTTAAATCCATTGCTATCCCTCACTAGTTATACTAAAAACAAGGGAGGAGATAAGTCTTTAGGTATTTTGAAGAAAAATCTTATTTTTTCTTCCTCTTTCATAAAGAGGGATCTTCCTTTAAATAGCCAGTAAGTGAGAAAGGAAGCTATCAGAGGTGAGGGCACAAATTCCCCGAGGGAGCCAATTCATTTTCCAAATCATAACTACTATGGGCTGAGCACTTGATATCATTTAGTCATGACTATAAACCAACATGTGCAAGTATTAGCATCATTTTGAGAGGAAGAAACTGAGGCATAATAAAGCTAAATAAAATACACAATATTCCCTGAGCAATAAATTGCAGAGCCAGGATTCAATCTTACCTCTAAATCAGTTAAGACGAAGCACTCTTAACCTAAAGTGGGATGCTGCCTCTTCCTCTCACTGGAGAATAAAAGCAAGTAAGTTTGAAGCAGTGGTAAACTCTCTCACTACTGTTCCTTAAAAATCCTGATGCCCTAAAAGGCAGGCTTGAGAAGGAGAATAAAAACATAGAAATATTTTCGTTTTCAAATGGAACAGAGGGACAATATAAGAGCTCATTAGCTCTTAATGAGAAATTCCGATATACTGGCAATGATGATATGAAATGACAGTCAACCTGGTCAACAGTTGAGTTGAAATAGATACAAACAGAGGTCTGCATGCAAAAGAAAATTGGATGTTATAAATGATGAGTCCAAACCAGTAAATAAAAGAAGATAATTTTGCAACAACTTAATGCACTATTTTTATGAAGGGTGTTCCAAAAATAAACCAGTATATAGAAGTTTGCTTTTATTTTATTGTTTCCCTTTGCTAAGGTAACTAAGATTTTTTTTAAATCTTTATTCTTACCGAATAGGAAATATTACCAAAACTGAGGCCAAATAAATGCAATATAGTCAGAAAAAACAAGAGGGTAAAAGAGGGGTAAAACTATATTACATTAAGTGTTCAGTTTATAGATACAAGATTGTCCCAGTGAAAAATGAAAGTTAACAAGTAATCATAAAACTTGATATTACCCATAGCTCATTTTGAGAGAGAAAAAGTTAACTATAAATTGAAATATTATAAAAGTAAGATTATTATAACTCAAAAACTTTTTCCAATAGCTTTGGGGTTTTGTCCTTATCCACATATCAATAGTAGAGAATGACTCAATATTATTAACAGTATTGGTAAATACTAGTGAGATATTAGAAATGTTATCTATTACTAATAATATGGAAGTTCTTATTTGGTATTTACTTCTAGTTTTTATTAAATATACTATATATAATTACATTTTATATGTTACTATTTAGCTTATATATATTGTATAATTATGTATTATATTATGTATCTAATTTTATATGCATATATACAATAGAAGTCCTGATTCTAAATTTTGCCAAGAATATGCATATATATCTACTAAGTTACTTTTTTTACATATGCAGAGATAGATGGATAGATAGATCCTTATTGTACTTTATGTGGGCCATAGAGAATTATTCAATTATGTACAATATTATAATAGTGATTTCCTGGTAACTAAGGGTGTTATAGAATACCAGTGTGTTGAGATTTGGTTTATTTTAAAGCTATTTTATGATAGAGTACTAGAAATAGCTATCTTTTGAATTATAAAGGAAAATGCTAAGAAGATATGGTTTAAAAATTAAACAGAGTAGTGAACCTTCAACTAGGTCATCTGGTGCTTAAGTAGCCATTACTTTGAGCAAGCTATTTGCATGTCTCTAAGTCTCAATTTTATCATTTGCAAAATGAGAAGTATAATATCACTTTTGCAGTGTTCTATAGATTAGTGAGATAAAATGCGACAAATGCCCAGAATGGTTCTGAATACATAGGAGTCACATAAAAAAGCAATAACTGTGTCCTAGAGCACCTGACGATGTGGTCAGCATTCTTGGTAGTCACATCTTGCCGCTTTCAAATGAGACGGCACAACTGTGAAGCCAAACCACTTAGGTTCAAATATGTCTTTGATACTTACTAGCTGTGTGACTTTGAGCATCTTACAAAACTCTCAGTGCCTCTGCATCCTCATGTATAGAAAGAAGATAATAATAATAATGCCTACTTCATAAAATTGTGCAGAAGATTAAGTGAGCTAATATTAGTAAAATTCTTAGATTAGTGCCTGGTATAAGAACTGGGAAGTGCTAGTTAAATACAATTAATTTTCTAACTCTGATACATAAACCCTTTTTTTGATACTCAAAGCATTCAATTATATCAAAAGTTTCTCAGAAAAAGGACCGAAAGAGCATTTTTAGTGTGGATTAATCTATTAATTAACCTAGTAATGTGGATTATATCTTTTGAGATAGATGTATATTATAGATATATAGTTATATAGATTAGTTATAATGTGGATTATACCTATTGAGATTTACTGTATTTGAAAGTAGAACATATATTTTTAAATAATTGATTAATTGGAAAAATAAATAGTAAACACAATACATGTTCACAAGAACAAATGTTTGTGAAAAAGAAATATATTTTCCACAACAAAAAAGAGGAGCATGATAACATATACATTTTTGCAAATCTCTCTAATATTTAGCTTAGTAGAAGACAGTTGGATCGCAAATCTGCATCTTCATCTAATTGATGACTAATGTGTCATTTTGGTTGAAGTTTATGAATAAAATCTAACCCTACATAAATATGTTGTTGGGAAATGGAAGAGTATTTTAAGAGCCTTTCCAAAAAATTCTGAATGACCTTCTTTACCTCACAAAAATTGTTTACAAAGGGTAGTTTCTGAAAGGTTAGTTGCATTGTGCAATTGGAAAACCATATCCTATGCTCTAGTACATTAAAATACATTGGTTTTTCTTGTATTTTGAATGGAACAGTAATGAATGCAAGATTTTACAGCATCCTACACTAGCCATTTGAAAACTATAGGTTAGATGACTTATGTGAATTTTCCAATGATATATTTTATTATACAGAATAAAAAATTCATTCATTATTATCACCACCAATCTAATCAGGGAAGCCCTTTAAGTTTACAGTGGAGGATACAAGTTTCCACAAATTCTAATTTTCACTTGAAAACTCAGATTTCATTATTGACAACAAATACTGTCAGTTCTTTTCCTTGAAGTGACAGGCTCACTTCATTAATTTTTGAGAAAATGTCTACCAAATATCCAAATCTGAATAACCATAGTTTGCCTGTCAATCTTTTTTTTTAAGTAAAAGTTATTTTCCATGAAAAAGTAGCTAGTTCGGCTTGCAGCTCAAACAATCTCAAGAGAACATTTCCTAGCGACAACCGTCACACTCCACTATTCAGGAGAAGCACTTTGTGCACACTTCCCATTTTGTCAAACAGAATATTAAAAAGATGTGTACTCAGGGTTGAGATTTAATAAAAGTGATAATTCCTAGTGCTTCATCAAAGACATTCATAAGTGAAACTGGATTGCTTTTTCTTTCTTTCTGTGAGTGGGTGGCACTGGGAATACAATGACTGTAAGTACAGAGTTTAGTACCACTGCCTTGATTTGGGCTAAGGTGTCAGCAGTTATCACCACTGTTTTTTTTTTAATAATAACAACTTTACTGAATTATAATTTACCTACCATAAAATTGACCCTTAGAGAGCGTACAGTTCTGCAGTTTTTAGTATATTTTTAGTATATTCACAAAGTGTACAGCTGTCATCACTGTGAAATTCTAGAAAAATTCATCACACAAAAGAAGCCCCATATCCAATAGCAGTCACTCCTCATTCCCCTTCCACTCTAGGCTTTGGAAACAACTATTCTACTTTCTCTACGGATTCACCTATTCCGAATATTTCATATAAATGGAATCATACAATATGTGGTCTTTAGTGTCGGGCTTCTTTCAATTAGCATAATGATTCTAGGGTTTATCCGTGTTGTAGAATGAATGTATTATTGCCAAAGAATATTTTTGTCAAATAGTTTTTATTGCCAGATAATATGCCATTGTATAGATATATGACATTTTATTTATCCATCCACCAATTGACAGACTATTTCCACTTTTGGGCTACTGTGAATAATGTTGCTACAAACTTTCATGTACAAGTTTTTGTGTGGACATGTTTTTATTTTTCTCGTGGGTATACCTAGGATTGGAATTGCTGGGTCATATGATAACTATCTGTTTAATCATTTGAGGAACTGCCAGACTGTTTTCCAAAGTGTCTGTACAATTTTATACTTCTATCAGCAATGTATGAAGCATAAAATTTCTTTCTAATACTTCTCATTATCTTTTTTATTATCACCATCTCAGTGGGTGTCAAGTGGTATCTCATTGCGGTTTTGATTTGCATTTCCCTGATGACTAATGATGCCGAGCATCTTTTAATGTGATTAGTGGCCATTTTTATATCTTCCTTAAAAAAAATGTCTGCTAGTATCTTTTGCCCAATTTTTAATTGTGTTGTCTTTTTATTATTGGGTTCTAAGGGTTTTTTATATATTCTGGATAC
The DNA here is from genome assembly GCA_963574885.1 of Lepilemur ruficaudatus. Lineage (NCBI taxonomy): Eukaryota > Metazoa > Chordata > Mammalia > Primates > Lepilemuridae > Lepilemur > Lepilemur ruficaudatus. The sequence continues at coordinate 5,258 of CAUYRT010037978.1, read as the reverse complement.
TAAATCTTTAACAGATATATGATTTTCAAATATTTTCTCTCATTCTGTGAGATGTGTTTTCACTTTAATGATGATATCATTGAAGCACAAAATTTTTTATTTTAATGAAGTCCAATTGATTTATTTTTATTTTTGTCACTTACAGTTTTGTTGTCCTGAGGAGCTATTGCTTAATCCAAGGGCAAAAAGATTTATTTTTATGTCTTTTTCTCAGTCTTATACTTTTAGCTCTCACAGTTAGGTCTTTAATCCATTTTGAATTTATTTTTATTTACAATATGGGGGAAGGGTTTAGCTCTTTTGCATGTGGGTATCTATTTTCTCAACATTATTTGTTGAAAAGACTATTCTTTTCCCATTGAATGGTCTTGGTACACTTACTAAAAATTAAGCTGTAATACTTTAATTACAAATGTATTTCTTCATAGACTTTCAATTTTATTCCATTGATATATGTGTCTATCCTTTTTTCAGTACCATACTGTATTGGTTACTATAACTTTGTAATAAGTATTAAAATCAGGATGTGAGGCCCCTAACTTTGATTTTTCTTTTTCAGGATTGTTTTAGCTTTTCATGATCCCATGCATTTCTGTATGAACATTAGGATCAGTTGTGTCAATTTATGCAAAAGAAAAAACAGCTGAGGTTTTGATAGGAATTATATTAAATCTGTAGGACAATTTGGGTAATATTTGCATCTTAATAATGTTAAGTTGTCTGATTCATGAACATGGGGTAGCCCTCCATTTATTTAGTTCTTTAATTTTTTTCAACACTTTTACTATTTGTTTGCTTGCTTTTTAAGGCTGGTCAATGTTTTATTGTTTTCAGTGTGTAAGTCTTATACTTCTTTTGCTAAATTTATTCCTTAGTATTTTATTCTTTTTGATGGTATTGTAGGTGAAATTGCTTTCTTAATTCCATTCCTAGATTGTTCATTATCAATGTACAGAAACAGAATTTAGTTTTACTTATTGGTATTCTACAATATCTTGCAATCTTGCTTAGTTTGTTTATAGCTCTAATAATTCTTTTGTGCATTCCTTGGGGTTTTCTGTATACAAGACCAGGTCATTTGCAAATAGAGATGGTTTTACTTCTTCTTATCCAATCTGGATTCCTTTTGTTACTCTTTCTTGCCTAAATGCCCTGACTAGAGCCTCCAGTACAATGTTGAATAGAAGTGGTGAGCACAAACATCTTGTCTTATTCCTGATTTTAGGGGGAAACATTCAGTTTCTCAGCATTAAGAATGAGGTTATCTCTACTCATATGGTTTTTGCATAATCAGTGCAAATGTTAACATTGTTAAAGGGGCAAATAACATCTTCATATTATTATGAAATTTGCTTTCACCTCATAGAATACATGACAAGTATCTTGAGGATCCACATAGATTCACACATCCCACTTTGAGAACCTCTAATTTAGGATGTTAAGATGGAACTTAAAATCTTTCTCTCTATCCTGCATCCAGCCACGACCTTGGATATGTCAGCATCTATATAGGTGACCCATCTTATACTGCATTTCATCTAGTACTACACCTGTTTAACTTCCTCCAGTAATTTTTCCTGCACTTCGCTCTATGATCTTCATCCTGACAGACACTCCCTGGATATTTGTCATTGTCTTATGTTGCAATATTCCTAAAATCTTAATTTCTTGCCCATTCTCAGAACACAACTTCCCATTCTTCCAGCCTCCTTACTGTCTCATTCTTGGGATCCCTAATTTTCAACCTCATAGCAACCTCCAGTTCCATATTTGTTTCATGTCTCCTAGACTACCAGCATCCTCTTAGCCTCCCTTTTCAACATCATCAGTGTACCACTTTGATAGCGTCAGCGTCTCCCCAACAGCCTTGGCACCTTTGCTCCCCTTCCCATCCTGTTGCACTTGAGTTCATTGTTCCAACAACCCATCATTTCTGCTACCAAACCTACGCTTTTTGGTTGGGAGGGGAGGTTTGGGTAGAGGGAGGTGAAAGACGAATAACTAAGGTTCTTATCTCTTCAGATCTGCAATTTTTGCTTCGGTTCTTTTCCTTAACCGGGTACCTTCTCTCATTTACCTTCACTGCTTTTAAGTTGCCTATACAACTTCTATTTTCCTTTCTTTAAGCAACTGATTTTAATTCTCATTTCGCTGAAAATGTCCAGTTCTGGAGCTTGCTGATGTCTTTTTACACCATCCTTCCCTTTCTTTCTTCATTGTTTCAGAAGGTAAGCCCTCTCTCTTCCAGCAAGTGCTGTAAGTGTGCTCTTGAAATCAGTCTCCTCTAACTCTCTCTCAGAGCTTGGTTATTTTTGCATTCATTCATTAAGTATGTATGGTGAAAAGTAGAGAAATGTGGAAAACTAGCCCTACCAGATAGTAAAACGTGATGAGGCTTTAATGAATAAAAGGATATGATATTTGTGCCTGAGTATATAAACAAACTAAAGAAACAGAATAAGAAATACAGATGTAGAACAAAATCTACAGATAAGAATTGAGAATATAATAAAGCTGATTATTTAAACTAGTAGGAGGAATAGTAGACTATTCAATAAATGATATTACAACAACTGTCTAGCAATGTAGATATCAAAACATCAAATGGGATTTATACTTAACACTATACTCTAAAATAAATTTGAAATGAATCAGAAGTATAAATGCACGAGATACAAACTAAAAGCACTAAATTTAACTATGGGAGCATTCCTTTCTAATTTTTGTGTGAGGATGGCTTTTCAACTATAATTCAAAACATAGAAGCCATATGATAAAGGATTAATAAATTCTACTACCAAAAAAATCAACTTCTGCATGGCAAAAAATCTTTTAAAATAAATTTTACAAAGATTATAGAAATTTAAAAAATAGAGGGAAATATTTGCATCACATAAATATGAGATTTTAAATTGTATTTCTCCAATAAATAATAATATTAGGCATATTTTTATGTCTATATTTTCCATCCATATCTTCTTTGATAAAATAAAAAAAAGTCTGCTCAAGTCATTTGTCAATTTTTTTCTGGGGGAGAATAGGAGTGAGGCTTTTTAATATTGAGTTGTAAGAGTTATTCATGTGTTCTAGATTCAAGTTCTTTATCAAATATATGTTTGCAATGATTTTTACCAGTCTGTGTGAATTTTCATTTTTATAACAGCTTCTTTGGAAGAACAAAAGTTTTTAATTTTGAATTCAAATTTACTGATTATTTCTAATTTTATTCTTCATAATTTTTCATATTGAAGACATCTTTGCCACACTCAATTACAACTAAGATTTATTCTTATGAGTTCTTCTAGAAGTTCGTAGTTTTAGTTTTTAAATTTTATTTTCTGATTCATTTGAGTTACTTTTCATAAATGGTGTGAAGTAATGTCAAAGTACGTATTTTTTTAAAAGGACCATTCAATGATTCTATTAATAGTATAATTTGTAAAAAGACTTTTTTTCCCTCATTGAATTGCCTTGGTGTCTTTATTGAAAAGCAATTGGCCATATATTAGTAGATCTATTGATGTGCTCTGTTTTATCTACTCATCTGTCTATTTTTACATCAATACTACATTGTCTTGATTGATGTAGTATTATGATAAGGTTTGAAACCAGGCACTGTTAGACTCCTAACTTCGTTCTTCTTTTTCAAGGGTGTTTTGGCTATTTTACATCACTTTATGTTCATATACTTGTGTCTCCTTAAATTTCTCTCAGCAATAGCTGAGTTTGGTGGCACATGCCTGTAATCCCAGCTACTCAAGAAGCTAAGGCAGGAGGATCACTTGAGCCCAGGAGTTTGAGTTGCTGTGAGCTAGGCTGATGCCACAGCACTCTAGCACAGGTGACAGAGCCAGATCATGTCTCAAAAAAAAAAAAAAAAATTCTCTCAGCAAAATTTTATGGAGTTCATTGTAAAAATCTTGTGCAATTTTTCACAGCTTTGTCCCTAATTATTTAATACTTGGATGCTACTTGAAATGGCATTGATTTTTGATTTCAATTTCTGGCTATTGCTAGCATATAGAAAATGAATTTTTATATGTTGGCTTTGTATCCTGAAAACTTGCTAATTCCACTTATTAACTTTTGCAAATTTTTGGCAGTTTCCATCGGATTTTCTACATAGATGATTATGTTGTCTGCAAATGCATTTTTAATTCTTTCTAAATTATATGCCTTTTATTTCTCATTTGCCTTCTTGTACTCACTAGAACCCCCACTGGTATGTAGAATGGCTATGTTAAGAGAAGACATCGTTGCCTTGTCTCTGATCTAAGGGGAAAGCATTCATCTCTTACCATTAAATATGAAATATCTGTAGGTTTCTCAAAGATCCTCTTAATAAGACAGAGAAGGTTTCAGTGTACTTAATTTATTGAGAGTTTTTTTCAGGAACAAATATTGAATTTTTTTTAGATGCTTTTTTGGTATTTATTGAAATTATTGTACAGTTTTCTTTTATAGCCTGTAAATATGGTACATTACATTAAATTAATTACAAGTGTTAAACCAACCTTGCATTGCTTGGATAAAACTCAATTGGTTGATACAGTCTCCTTTTTATCTTATTGGATTGATTTGCTAAATTTTTGAAAGGAGGTTTTGCACTTAGTTTATATATATTATTATGTAGGCATATGGTCTGTAGTTTTCTTTTCTAGCAATGTTTTTATCTGATTTCAGTATCTGGGTAATGCTGACTTCCTAAAATGAGCTGGAAAATGTTACAATTTTTTTTTATTTTTCAGAAAGAGTTCTTATAAATTTGGTATTATTTCTTTTTTTATTGCAGCATATTATGGGAGTACAAATGTTTAGGTTACATATATTGCCTTTGCCCTACCCAAGTCAGAGTTTCAGTCATGTCTTCCCCCCAGGCAGTGTGCACCGCACCCATTAAGTGTGTATATACCCATCCTTTATTCCCTCCTCCCATCTGCCCGACACCCCATGAATGTTATTACTATATGTGCACTTAAGTGTTGATCAGTTAACACCAATTTGATGGTGAGTACCTGTGGTGCTTGTTTTTCCATTCTTGTGATGCTTCGCTTCAAAGAATGGGCTCCAACTTCATCCAGAATAATACAAGAGGCATTAATTCACCACTTTTTTTGTGTGGCTGAGTAGAACTCCATGGTATACATATACCACATTTTATTAATCCACTCATGTACTGATGGGCACTTGGGTTGTTTCCACATCTTTGCAATTGTGAATTGTGCTGCTATAAACATTCTACTGTAGATTTCTTTTTT
>CAUYRT010037974.1:0-21551 GCA_963574885.1 Lepilemur ruficaudatus | reverse complement strand
TATTGCTGGATCGAATGGTAATTCTATTTTTAACTCTTTGAGGAATCTCCAAATTCTTTTCCACAAAGGTTGCACCAATTTGCAGTCCCACCAGCAGTGTAAACAAACAAAAGACATTATCAGAAAATAAAAATGTCTTTGATACCTCTCAAAAGTACTGTAAAAATGTACTGTAAAAAATGTCTTTGATACCTCTGACCATAGAGGTATCAAAGATATTTTTATTTTCTGATAATGTCTTTTGTTTGTTTGTCTCTTGTGGTAAGCTAACCAATAGTTTCTTTTTGGTGACACAGTATTTTTTGAGGGCTTTCTTTCCTCCCAATGAGAAACACTAGGACTCCCCCATCCCTGCCCAAAGGAAGGGAAAAAATAAATGACAAAGAAAAGCCAAGGGGGAAAGCAGGGGATTATACACAGGAGGATAAATATACTTTATGCACTCTGAGTTGTATATTGAAAGACCAATTGCTTAGAGTAAGAATGAGAGCACTTGGAGACTGAACATTTGGAAATCCCACAAAGAGGGAAAAATCAAGTTATATACACTAAAGATCAGCTGACCTTTTGGGAATTATAAAGAAAAGATGATGCAAGTTCCAGTTAAAGGTGTAGCCCGTCTGTGAATCAAAAATATGATTGTCATCTCTTATTCTGGGATAAGACAGAAGCTCTAAAGGAGCAGCTGTTCCTTTGGGTAACAACCCACGTTTTGATGTTTTCTAGCCAAGCTCAGGTCAGATGACTTTCAGAACAATTGGCCCATTAATCAGCTAGATGCCTCATGATTATTTGATGTCATTCAGCTCTCTACTTTCACACAAAACTCTATTATTAGACTTATTTCTATCAAAGACCTATAGGCACAAAGCCAGCTACAGTGAATCTGAATATTTGCCCTTATAGGAAGATGCTGCTCTGCAAAGGATGGAAGTCAGTGAGAAGTAAAATTGGCTGTGATGTGAAGAGATGCAAGTGGAATGTGTATAACTACTAGAGTCTTAGCAGTAGCAACTAGTTCTACTACCATTGCCCTAGCTACCATACAGGAAGTGCTCCCAAAGATCACTATGAAGGGTCTCACTTGGTAGAATGCTCAAGAACAACCTCAGAACCCAGGCACTCAGATATGGGCAACAAAGCTTACTCTGAAGATAGGGTGTTATATTAGTTCAGAGGACCTGACTTTCAGAGAAGTTGTTTATAGATCTAGCTAGAATCCTCATTTCATACATTCCCTTTCCTAGCCTCACAAGAAAGACTTCAAAGACTTCCACTAGCCTTGACCACAACTAACTTTGGATTTTAAAGTCAGAGGGCACTTGTGACAAAAGATGAGAAGGAGGCTGAAAGGGTCAGGAGTCCTTTAAGCCTTGCTACATTTCAGTGATAAGCAAGATCTGTAGAATATCAGAGACCCTTAGAAAAGGCTTTCAGTAGCTCAAGCAACACCTCATTGGTTCCAGGTGGTTAGTTACAGTGGGAAGTTTCAGAGAATTGGTTCTCATGAATATATAGGCAAGACTCTCTGATATTCTACAGATCTCCTTCCTCAGGGGCCCAGTCACACCCCTGGATGACCATATAGCTTGCTCATTAGTCCACTGGATTTACAATAGAAATGATAAAACGTCTTAGTAGCCCATATCTAACTTCTAGAAGGAACTGAAAGCTCCCTCTCTCACTCTATAAGAGAGAAGCACTGAAGGGGCAGAAGGGAGGAAGTAACAACGTAGAGGGATAAAAATAAGGGCTCTGATATAAATGGTAACTAAAGGAGAGTAGGGGTGGCTATCCTAATACCATACAAAATAAAATTTAATAAAAATCATTACAAGAGACAAAGAAAAATATTATATAATGATAAAAACTGTCAATTCACCAAGAAGATATAACAGTTATAAATATTTATGTATCAAACATCAGAGCTTCTAAATATATGAGGCAACCCTTGAGAGAATAGAAGGGAGAAATAGACAGCAGCACAATAAAAGTAGAAAACATCAATACCTCACTTTCAATAATGGATAGAACAACCAGACAGAAGATCAATAGGAAACAAAGGACTTAACAACACTATAGAGCAATTGAACATAACAGACATATACAGAATACTTCACCCAACAATAGAAGAATACACATTCTTCTCAATTGCACATGGAATATTCTACAAGACAGACTGCACGTTAGGCTATGAAATGTCTTAACAAATTCAAAAAGATTGAAATTATACAAAGTATCTTTTATGATCACAATGGAATGAAAGTAGAAATCAATAGCAGAAGGAAAATTGAGAAATCCATAAATACGTGGAAATTAAAAAATACCTCAACCAACCAATAAGCCAAAGTAGTAGTCACAAGAGAAATTACAAAATATTTTGAGAAAAATGAAAACAAAAACACAAAATACCAATCTTATGAAATTCAGTGAAAGTAATGCTAACGGAGAAGTTAATAAAAAGGAAGATCTCAAATCAACAACCTAGCTTTACATTTCAAGGAATTAGAAAAAGAAGAACTAAAACTAAAGCTAGCAGAAAAAAGAAAATAATAAAGGTTAGAGCAGAGGTGAAATGAAACAGAATGGAAAAACAAAGAAAAAATCAACAAAACTGAGTGGAGAAGAGCCAAGGTAGCACACTACAAGCAGCCTGCACACACCATTCTTATGGAGAGGGTTGAAAGTGACAAGTAGATGTTCACATTCAGATTGATCATCTAGGAGAGAGCATTGGGAATCAACAGAGAGTCAATCAGAGGCATCCAAAGTGAAGGAGAAGGAAGTAGGGTGAACCACTTGACAGGATTGGAGGTCCCCAGGGAAGGCACTCACAGGTGGGGAAGGGACAGAGAAGATAACCTCAGGGTTCCACACTTCCCCCATGGATGTTGCAATCAGAGCTGCAGGAGGACCTCTCCACTGCAGTAGGCCTCTGGTCTGATACAGGGAGCTGACTGGAGACTCTGCAGCAGCACTGCTCTGGAGAGAAGGCACAGTGGGGTTTCTGCTGGTTCCTGAAACCCAATCATTGCATCTGGTGCCATTGTGAAGTCCTAGACCCAGAATTCTGCATCTGCCCAGAGGTCAGATCTGTTGCTGCTGCCTCCCCATTGCCCTTGCTGAGCCTGGGTGGGAGTAAGGAGGCTGGTCTCTGTTGCATGCCTTGTGGGTGAGTGCTGTGTGCCCCCACTGTCCCTGGGGAACCCCAGCAGAGCAGATGTCCATGGACCCAACTCCCACTGCCACCACCTGGGTGGCCCCACTCAGCCACAGCTGCTGTGGGACCTGAGTGGAGCATGCACCTGTCGCCCCCACCTCCCACCACTGCCACCTGGGTAGCACCACCACCAACAGATAGTCCAGGGTGTTGCATGCCAACTGTCCCTTGTATACTCACTGGAAACCAACCTCTGTACATCCACTGCACACCAACCACCTGCCTGTGACAACCACAGGTGAACAAGGATATGCCATAGAGCAACAGTGTTACAGGATCACAGTGCATCTGCCCCTCTCCTGCCTGGTCACTCTTCTGGAGTAGGACTCAAGCTCCCCATCCAGGGACCTCTCCTTCAATTCACTGAGCAACAGGTTTCCCAGCAAAGGAGAACAGGTGTACCCTAAAGCCATCTGTTTTGAGCTGAGAGAAGAGGTTCCAGATAAGAAGGAACCAGCATAAGAACTCTGGCAACATAAAAAACTGGCTGTTTTGACACCCCTAAAGGATCACACTAGCTCTCCAGCAATGGACTTTAACCAAAAGGAAATTGTTGAAATGTCAGATATAGAATTCAGAGTATGGATCACAAGTATGATCAAAGGGATTGACAAGAAAGTTGAAAACCAACACAAAGAAACCAAAAAATAATTCGGGACATGAATGAAAAATTCACTAGAGAGATAGATAATATAAGAAAAAATATAAAAGAACTTCTGAAAATGAAAGAGTCATTTAGGGAATATCAAAATACAGTGGAAAGTTTTAACTATAGACTAGACCAAGCATAAGAATTTCAGAGCTTGATGAACAAGGCTTTCAAATTAATCCAGTTGATATAAAATGAATAAAAAAGAATCAAGAAAAGTGAAAAATGTCTCCAAGAAATATGGGATTATGTAAAATGAACAAGTAAAAGAATCATACATATCCCTGAGGGAGAAGAAGAAAAAGCCAAAATCACGTGGAAAATCTATTTGAGATAATATTGGAGGAAAACTTCCCTGGTATTGTTAGAGATTTAGACATCCAGATATAAGAAAGTCAGTGAACAACTGGAAGATTCAAAGCAAATAGGATATCACAAGGGCACATAGTTATCAGTCTGGCCAAAGTCAAAGAGAAGGAGAAAATCCTACAAGCAGCAAGATGGAAGCATGAAGTAACTTACAAATTAAAACCCATCAGACTCAACGGCAGACTTCTCAGCAGAAGCCTGACAAGCCAGAAGGGATTGTGGTCCCATTTTTGGTCTTCTCAAACAAAATATCTACAAACCAAGAATCTTGTGTCATGCAAAACCAAGTTCCATAAATAAGGGAGAAATAAAGTTTTTCCCAGACAAGCAAACACTAAGGGAATTTGTCAACACTAGATCTGCTAATGTGGTGCTGAAGAACAAGTTTAAATGGACAGAACTGGAGTCCTAGTTCTTATTATCTATGAAATCTTAAGCAAGGTGTTGACTCAGCTGTGCATCAGTTTCCTTAGCTATTAAATTGGGGATACAAATGTGCAAAATCCTCACTGGATTATTGTGTGAATCAAATGAGACAGCCTATGTAAACTCACCTAGCATAATGCCTAGCATACAGTAAGTGTTCAATAAAATTTAGCTGTTAATGTTAGCCAAGGTGATCCTTGGGCCACAGTTCTGAAGAGGAGAGCTTTTAACGTGATAACAGGGAGCCACTGAACAAATCTCCATGTCCTGTGGCAAGGACATCATCTCTCCATTGCCTCTTGGTTCCTCTTGTGTCTCTGGAGTGTTTGAAGTTGGGGGTTGGGAGGAAGCGCTCTGCCTTTATAAAACTAGGGAGGACTACCTCTGCTCTAGATGCTGGGACAAATATTCTCTTTCTCCCTGAATTGTTATGTGGTTCTTTGTTCTTTGCTTTTGGAGTGTCCATCTCTAAAAGGAAAGGAAAGGAACTAGGCCTTATGCCTAGTTCAAAGAGGCCAAGGAAGCTGCTTAGCCTATGTTTAGCATTATGAGCCTTAGACATTCATGGGGCCTTAAGAGAATGAAATCCTTAGGCAAGTTCCATCTCTGCCCATTTTATTGCTTTGCCTGTCTCTCACTATTCTATCACATTAGCCTACTTTTTTTGGATAAAGCTTTTTGAGATATAATTCACACACCATATCATTCACCCATTTAAAGTGGTTTTTAGTATGACCACAGAGTTGTGCAACCATCACCATTACCCAGTTTTAGAATATTTTCATCACCCCTAAAAGAAACTCTGCACCTGTTAAGCAATCCTTCCTGTGGGAAATCAGAATATGCCACCCCAAAATATTTCTTTAGCATAAGGATTGTTTTGAAATGAAGGTAATTGACAAGAAGCAGATACACGAAGCTCTCTTCCCTCCCTCTTTTTGCCTAAAAACCAGATATAGATTTACAAAGACAAAATATATCTCCCTGTCCCTTTTTACCTGGAAGAACAAAAGTTAACCACAGAAGAAAACCTTAGACCCTTGTGTGCCTCGAGATGGCACAAGAGGAGTCCACGGTAACAAGCTTTACTAACTAGCCTTTATCTGCCATTATTATATTTGCCTTTCCCCAATTTGCCACCCTCAGAGACTTAATGCTCTTTTCCTTTGTCTCGTCACTTCTTTAATAACTTACTATTCTCTGTTAAAGATTTTATATAAGCTGGAACTCAAAGCTACCTTTTTAGTGAATTACTCATTCCCTGGGTATCTCCCATGTATATACAAAACATACATGTTAATAAACTTCCTTTTGCTTTTCTCTTGTTAATCTGTCTTTTATTACAGGGATCAATTTTAATTAGATCTTATGAGAGTTGAGGCAAAAATTATTCTTCATCCCTACACTCTCCATTTCCTCTCCTCCCAGCCCTGGCAACCACTAATCTGCTTTCTATCTCTATAGGGTTTGCCTATTTTGGACATTTCATATAAAAGAAATCATACAATATGTGTATGATTGTGTTTGGTTTATTTTATTTAGCATAATGTTTGCAAAGTTCATTTATGTTGGAACACGTATCAGTATTTCCTTTTTATGGCTGAATAATATGCCATTGTATGGATGTAACACATTTTGTTATATTTATTCACTGATTGATGGGCATTTGGGCTGTTTCTACCTTTCAGCCACTGTGAAAAGTGGCTACTATGAACACATGTGCACAAGTTTTTGTTTGAATACCTGTTTTCAATTTGGGGGGGTTATATACTCAGAAGTAGAATTGCTAGGTCATATGGTAACTCTCTGTTTAACTTTTCTTGAGGAATTGATGAGCTGTTTTTCACAGAAGCTGCATGATTTTACATTAGTACCAACAATGTACAAGGGTTCCAAATTCTCTACTCTCTTCCCAATACTTGTTATTTTCTGTTATTATTGTTATTGCTATCCTAGTGGGTGTAAAATGCTATGTCATTGTGGTTTTGATTTGAATTTTCCTAATGACTAATAATTTTGAACACCTTTCCATATGCCTATTGGCCTTTTGCATATCTTATTTGGAGAACTGTCTACTCAAGTCCTTTGCCCGTTTTAAAATTGGGTTATCTTTTTGTTGTTTATATGTCCTAGATACAAGGCCTGTATATGATTTGTAAATATTGTCCCCTAAGAAAGAGAAAATACTTGCCCCTTTTTACTCTCTTGATAGTGTTCTTTGATGCACAAAATTTTTTAATTTTGATAAAGCCCAATTTATATTTTTTTGTTGTTGTTGTTGCTTGTGCTTTTGGTGTTGTATCTAAAACACATTGTCTAATCCAAGGTCATGAAGATTTATGCCTGTGTATTCTATGAGTTTTATGGTTTTAGGTCTTGTATTTTGTTCTTTGATCTTGATTTTGAATTGATTTTTGTATATGGTATGAGGTGAGGTAGAGGTCCAACTTTATTCTTTTTCATATGGATATCCAGTTGTCCTTAACCTGCTTTACGTTCCTTAAACATTCTAATCGTTTTTATGACTTGAAGCCTCCTCATTTACTGTTTCCTCTACCTGCAATTTTCTTACCTCTGTTCTTTGTGTGGCTGGCTCCTTCTGATCTTTTAGGCCTCACGTCAAATATCACCTCAGAGTCTCTCCTAACTACCCTACCTGATCTAAAGTTGTCCCTATTCCCACCCAACACTCTAACTTATGACCAAATTTTATTTTTGTTTTATAAATCATCACTCTATTTCATTAATTGTTCCCTTGTATTGGCTCTCTCCCCTATGAGGATGTGAGCTCTGTGAGAGCAGGGACCTTGTCTGTCCTCTTACCACTGTGTCTTCAGCGTACAACACATAATAAGTGGTCAACAAATCATTGTAGAATGAATGCAGTGATCCCATAAGTAGTAGTAGTGGTAATAACAATGTCCTCCAGCTTTGCGCAGTGGCAGTATCGTAGCCAATGAGGTTTATCCGAGGCACAATTATTGCTAATTGAAAACTTTTCCCAATACCCTGCCATAACGACTTGCAATACAGTCAGCATTGGCAATTTTTGATGGTCTCCATGGGGACTGAATTAAAAAAATAAATAAAAAAATTAAAAACCCACAATGTCCTCCAAATCATTTTGCAGCTTAATGGATGATCTTTTCCCACAATGTATAAGGATGTTTTAAAATTTTCCCCTGGATAGGAGAATCTATCTGGGAAGGGTGAAAGTGACTGCCCAAGGTCAAACAGAGTGTCTTTGATTTGTGGAGTAATTCCCACAGCATTAATTTAGCTTGTGGTATCCCACAAGAGTGAGGGAGAAAGACACAAGAGATACATGGCTTGGAGCTGCTCAAGGCCAAATCCAAGGTGCTTGAACCTGCTTTCAGCTTCCCTGTTGTTCCTCAAATGTTGGAAAAAAACAAGGTGGTACCAGAGTTGATGGTTTTTTGCCAAGCACAACAGGCATTAGCTACTGAGTGGCTCCTTAGAACTCATTAAAGATAAAAAAGAATTGTTAAACGAGCTGGAAATATTGTTGCATTTCTGGGTAAGATTGGTTTCTCACGGCTCATCCCTGGTTACCTCCGGACAATGGTTGGTCGATAAAGCACTTAAAACTGGGAGGATATTTAACCACTCTGCTCCCCCCATCCCCACATACTTCCTGAGCCAGCTCTTGTCCTTGAGAAGCTGTGGTGTATGGGGAACAGTATGACTGGGGAGGGACTGACCAATCTTTGTCTCCTTCACAAGCCCTTGTCTTTTTACCCATCCCTTCAGTGTGGGTGTTTCTCAGGTTGCTCCTATCCTTGGCCCTCATATTTGACAAATACCTTGGTCATACCATTTACTCTTAGGGCTAGTGTCTTCCACATACGAATTTTCAGCCCAGAACTTTCCCCTGAGCTCTAGACCCACATAACTATCTGTTTACTATTCATCTCCACTGGCATGTACAGAAATGCTTCGAACCTAATAGCCAAGTTGAACTCATGATTCACTGTCCCTCACTGTTCACCACCAAGGAAAAGGGGTGTAGGAAGGCAGGCACACTGCTATGTGCCTATGTTCTCATTTTAATAAAAGATATCTCTATGTACCCATTTTCTCAAAGCAGAAATTTAGGATTCATACCGTATTTCCCTTTTTCCTTTATACCCCTTTTGGCCCCTGCTTTATGTCCCCATCAATCTATCTTCTGTCTTCAACTCCTTTTCTGAATCTATCTCTTAGTAGAACTAAGAACTCTGTGGCTTTGGGAAAGTCATTTAACTTTTGTAAGCCTCAGTTTCCTGCTCTGAAAATGGAAGTAATACCTATTTCATAAGGTCGTTGTGAGGATCAACTTCACTATTAAAATTTAAGGGACGACTCATTAAAAGGCAAGTCCTGCTTGTAAAGATTAAGCAATGTTTGCCTATAATTTCCAGCAAATATTTTTGATAACAGCCTTCTGGGCAGGTCTTCTACATGCGAGTCATTTTAGAATCTCCAATGTGCCAATGATTTCCACAGAAAGCAGAATTACATCCCAAGAAGAGGTGGAAACGAAACAAAGATTTTTGGCTGTCAATTGTTTTACTCACTGCTGCCAAGAAAACATGGTTTATACTGTGGGTCACTAGGCAAATGCCCAAATGTGTTCTGGGGTGGTCTTAACCCAAAACCCAAATACTTACCTAGAGAACAAAACCGAGGCTTATAGAGTAAGGCTTTTCTTATTGTATGGTCTTTGCTTCTTGCAGCTGTTGCTTCATGGGATTTTGTGGGCAAGTAATCTGGCTTCTAGTGCTATCTCCACTGGCCCTATCTGATTATCCCTGTGGACAAGGTTGTTGTATATTTCCTGATCTCTACATCTCATTTCCTGAGCATTTTTTTTTTTTTTTGGTTATGCTGTAACCCTCACTTTTCTTTCAGCCTCTAAGCCAGCACCAAAATGGCAGAAGTCACACTTGTCCTTCCAGCTCTTTTGGTGTCCTTCTGTGGTGCGGTTGCCCAGATCTTTAGGAGCAGCGTGGGTGGCTATACCTTTCATCAAAGCCAGGATTGTGTTGTAATGTTGTAATAACCAACCAGATGCCTAGAAACCAAAGTCTTTGTGAGTGAGGTCCCCAAATTGACAAAGCTCCGTGACTTGCTTTAGGAGACAGAGGCAAGAATAATGATTTCTTGGTTCTGGAATGCTGCTTCTCTTGTTTCATTGAATTTTCTAAAACCCACTTTTAGAAAAAAATCCTCTGGGAAAGGAATCAGAGTGGTTTATAAAATCAGTTATGCTACAAATGGCCACTCCCCCACATGATTTGGCTGACTGAGAAGAAAGGGGTATTTTAGAAAGGCTTCAAAAGACACTGATGGCTTTTGGTAAGAGAGGTGGGATGGGGAAGAATAACAGAGAAAATACTGTTGAGAAAGTTGGGACACCATTTGTTCTTTCAGCTCTCTGGACTGTCATTCAGGACACTGTACTAGGAATAGAATTCTGCTCAAATCTTCATTAACTGAAACATGAGAGAGAGGACTTTCTGTTCTTAGGCAAATCATGCTCATAATTATTTCATCATTGGGGTACCTTGAATGCAGGGGCCACAAAGTCTATAGAATTCTGATATACAGGACTTCTTAAGATTTCATTTAACATCTTCATTTAATATCATTGAACAATTTCTCCTCAATCTGTTTCTTTAATTGATACATAATAGATGTACATATCTTCAGGGTACATATGATAATTTGGTACATTCATATAATGTATAAAGATCAAAGCAGAGTAATTGGGATACCCATTTAATATTTACCTTTTCTTTATGGTAGAAACATTTGAATTATTCTTTTCTAGCTATTTTGAAATGTATAATAGATTATTGTTAACTATAGTCACCCTACTGATCTATCAAACACTAAGTCTTATTTCTTCTATTTAACTGTATATTTGTACCCATTAATCAATCTCTCTTTATCCTCCCTCCCCTCTCTACTTCCCAGCCTCTAGTAACTACCAATCCACTCTCTATTTTTCTAAATCTGTTTTTTTACTTTATTTCAATATAAGTATGCTTACAGAAAGATACTCACAGTGGTTAATATAATGCAATTTATTTTAACTTACCCTATACAATGTGAACCAAAAATTGGGTACATGATTTTAGTTTAAAAAAAGATCTGTAATCTGGTTTATTTTTATCTACTATAAATATAATAAAAATCCTCTCTCAAAAGCTGTTAACACAGGCAGCAAGATCCATGAGCAATTTATTTTTGGTTTACTTCTGAATAATACACAAATTGTACTGTAAAAGCTTAAAAGTTGGTGTAGCAAAATATTTTTAAAATGTATTTTAAAATATACTTTGAAACATATAGTGGGGAGAAGCCTATGTGTAACATGTGAAACAACTATGATAGCTATCCCATTTTGGTTAATATCGTATGTAGCTTATAAACATACACAGACCGTGACTGAAGTAATTCATTGAATTGGAGTTCCAATGATGTGCTGGAGCTGCCTTGTACCTGCTTATGAGAGTCAATTGTGCATATTTCTTCCCAATTCCACTTTTATTGACATCAAGTTGGTAGCTTGAAATTGGCCACGATGGGAATCAGTAAATGCCACAAATCAGGACTCTCTTGTATTTCCCACCCCTCCCCCCACCTAAGCCAGTTACTAAAGGTTTACTAGCATAGTATATCACTGGTTAACATTATCAGTTCTTCCTCTGAGGTCAATAAGGAAATTCAACACATGAGTTGTCAGTTCTGATTTTTATATATAAAAGAAATATAAGTTTCGTCTCTAGGTTTTCAGTCTAGAACTGAAACTATAGAATAGGCAAGGAATACCTTTCATATTCATCCTTCATGGGTAACAGGTCATGAGTCTATGTGGTTTCAAATTTGCAAGCACTTATATGCAAACTTCCCAAAGTTCAAGGGCAATGGGACTCTAGAAATGACTTAAAAATGAATGGGCCCTTCTTGGAAGATTAAATCAGAACATACATTCATTGTAACAAGACACTTTATAAAAACAAAAACACATAGTCCCCAAAGAAGAGGCTTTGACAAAAGAGGAAAAAATAAAGTGTATTGGAAAACAACATCAGCAGGATCCAAAGGATATTTAACAGAGAAATACATTTTCACAAGACTACCAAATATTTGGCTTACACTGAACTCTAGTATGTTGTTAAAGTTCAGCAGAGGATTTTAAAGAACTGGCGAGCATTAACTGTCACCTTAACAAAGCTGAAAGCAAGCAGCATTTCTCTTTATTTCACTTTTTTACTTTCCTTTTCAACCTCTTTCTCCCAACAATTAACAGAATGTCTCTACTATAATTAATCTATTAGTGTGGGTCTAAACCAGGGGTCAACATCTTTTCTCTGTAAAGAACCAAATAGTAAGTATTTTAGGCTTTATGGATCATAAAAAGTAGCTATAGAGTCACAACTAAACTCTGCAGTTGTAGCATGAAAGCAGCCATAGATGATACATAAATGAATAAGTTGTGGCTGTGTGCCAATAAAATTTACAAAAACAGACAGCCTACTGGATTTGGCATGCACAAGCTGTGGCTTGCTGACCCCTTGTCTAGACTGCAAGATGTTGTGGGAGCGTTGATTTTGCTTGGGAAATGCTATCGTGTAGAGCAGTGTTTGGCAATCTAAGAGTTGGGGATGGGGAGATCCTGTCACCCATATCTCCTCTTTGTAGAATCTCTTATTCCAGAATGATCAAAGGCAGAATTTAGGTACCCCCTGGTTTCCTGGCCAATGTCAATTTTAGCATTATTAGAAATATTAAATATGATATACCATCCTAGCCCCTAAATACATTGCAAGAAGTGTTTCTTTCTCGGTCCTTCCCACATGATCTTATGAAAGCATGGCTGAAGAGCATTTTTAATTGAAAGCATATTAGGAGCCATGAGATGCAAGCAATTTTTTTCTGAGAGAAATTTCTACTGTTAAATTAAGAACAGGAAATAAAACTTTGACCAATAAATTCAATTATTATTTAGTATACACTTTAGTGTTCATATTATTTCACTTAAGGGAACTAGAGGCATAGGGAAAAGAGAATTAAAAAGAGAAAAGTAAAATTCACTTTTCTTAGAGTTTCAAATAGTGATACATTCCCCAAATGACAGATATAGCCACTAAGCAAAGGGCAATATTTGCTGGTGCATAGAATGGAATCAACTATTTTTCATATGTCAAAAATTTCAGCCATATCTCACACACAGTTACTAAGTATCTGTGAATATTGACTTATTTTTAATGAAGGAGGGCTTAGTGTTTCTTTTTATATAGCTCTATATCTGAAGCAGTGATTCTTAAGGGGATAACAACTGGGAGATCATAAAAATTATCTGGGGAGCTTACACTGCCAAAAGTCTGACATTCCACCTAGAGGGGCATCTGTCCTCCACCCCATAAATTGCCTCAGTAAGCCATGATTACAGATGGAAATGTTATTTATCAGCGGACTGAGGCAGAACAAAATGGTTAAAAACTGCTGATGGAAAGTCGCTAGATAGACAAACACATGCATGAGTATAAGGCTATATCACTGATAGAAGATAAGATGCACACTTGTGTACACAGAAGGCAAGAAAAACTTTAGTGACTTCATTAAAGAATCAAGGTGCCATGGGTGTGTTTACTCTCATGTTTTGAATTATTGCCACAAAATGCTAAAACACAGGCCTATGAAGCATTCTGGGAAGGCATTATAGAAGCCCAGATACTTTGGATCAGTCCGGTGCTCTGTTAAGTTAAGCTAGTTACCATGCCTCCTTCCAACTCATTTGATTTGTTCAGCAAAGTTCCCTGTTCTCAAGGCATCTAGAAGGGGAAATGAGACACATATGCAAAAAAACTAATACAAGGTAGAAGGTGATAAGTTTCCCAAAATAAATATGGAGTGCCAGGGACATTCATAGGTGGGAACGATGACATCAGTTTGGAGCAGAGACTCAGGCAAAGCTCCATTCATCTCCATACCTCTCAGCTCATTCCCAAGCAGAAAAGCAGTTATTGGTGCTTTGGGATAAATTAGACACTGACTTTTGGTAGACACTGACTTTTGTTATTGTAAAAAAGTAGGAGTTAGCCCTTTCAATGTGTGATTTCAACAGTTTCTTAAATGTAAGCTTGTTATATCGAGAGCCAAAGATTGGTCTGCTAGAGCTTCTTCCCCATCTGACAGTGGAAATTGGTTTGGAAAAAAGAGATTGTTCTGTCTTACTCCATTCAGGCCCGTGTTCTCTCAGTCATTCCCAGCCACATAGGTCTGATACCTAATATTTGGTGGAGATTATTTAGAGCTTTGGAGGACAGTTAGGAAGAATCTCTGTTACTCAGTAGACATTTGGGCAGCAGGTGAGGAAGTGAGTTAGATATGCAGTTCAAGAGCATGTGTGTCTGCGTACACACACACACACACACACACAGAGTGCTGACTTGTCAGCTGTGGGATTGGAGGTGGGGGACTGCATGCTCACTAAGCTACTTTCTACTCGAAGCTCCTGCATGTCTGAGGCTGAGTTTGCAGCCTCCAGCGTGTTTGGAGTTAATTCCCATTAGGTTGGACTCCGCCCCTTTCTCCCAAAGGTAAAGCAAGGTTTTCAGGCATCACTGCAAAGAGCAGCTGGGATTCCCATCCCCATCTGACAAGCTGTGAGAAGTTGTTTCTCAGATCTGAGCCTGAAGAGAGGGAGCAAGTCACTCAGCTTTCGTGGTCAGAAGGTAAATATGCAACTTGGGCCAAATGCAATTGAAACAGCTGGATAAGAAACTGCTTTGCTCCCCCCCTTACACAGCTCCCTTCTCCCCTTCCTTTCTCAGGCTTCCTGTCCTTTCATCTCAAAGCTCAGAGAAGCTGTTTTCTTCCCAAGGGCAGCCTGGTGCATTTTTACTTCCTCATAGTCTGTTGTTTGCACAGAGGCTAGGAGGAATCGGGGCTGGATTCCTATTTCATATTGACAAGGTTTGAGGACCTAAGGGTTAAGTGCGAGTTGGTTTTCCCAGGGGAATTAGTAATCTGAGGAGAGAAAGTGTCTGTCTCTGAAAGTGGAAGGAGGGATTTTGTTCTAACATGTCTATACAAGTGAAAATGGATCCGGTTTGCTGATGTGGTAGGTTGATGTCTTAGACATGCCTAAATTGGGGTTAGAGGACTGAAATGGGGTGACGGAGTTAAACTGAAATGCAGATGTTGAGGCCAGTCAGGTTGGAATAAAAGACTGCATTCATTCAGTAAATATTTATGAGTTCCTACTATGTGCCAAATCATAATGATTTCCAGAAGAACCTGAAATAGTTTAACTTATAAATCCATTCTTGCAAAGAACACTCGGCCAAGTGGTTCCATTTTGTTGTGGGAAACTGAGAACAGAACGAAGCCTAGGGGTATGGAGAAATCACCAATAGAGCGGTTGTGGGGAGAAAGAGGGGAGAGAAGTGATGTTCTACTTTTTGGTTGACTTCAAGTCTTCTTTATTATTTGTAAGAGAATGGGGTCTTCTCTGATAGGAAAGAGGATAATTGGCACCTACCCTAGTGTTAAATGTACCACAGATGTTATTTTGCTTGAACTTTATGCCCCATCATCTCCATTTTATAGGCGAAACAGAAACTCAGAGGTTTTAAGTGATATTCTCAAGTTCACATAGCTCAGAAGGGGCAGACCTCAGCACCCTATCTAAGATCTGATTTCAAAATCTTAACTCTTTTCCACTAAAGCAGTATTCCTCAATCATTAGTTCCCATCAGAATTAACTGAGGATTTTTTTAAAATGTGAATTCCCATAAATTTGAATTCAGTGAATCTGGGAGTGGGTATCATAACTCTACATTTTGAACAAGCATTGAAGGTGATTCTGATGCAGGAGGATTAGAGCCCCCACTTTGAGAAACACTCTTGATATGCCATGCTGCCTCCCAACTCCTCTGCACTTGTTAGAGAAGCATGCAGCCCACCTTCTTCCCACACTGGCCATATTCAGTCAGTGGAGTGGTCAGCTGTGCTGGCATTTTAGTGCCAGCTGAGGCCATGGGGTAGAGGGACTATTGGGCAACAATAAGAGAGCTGGGGCTATGAACCTAAGGGTGTGGGGGATGCTTTGCCAGATAGTCCATCGTTGACTGGGCTTAACACTGTCTTGCCTAGGGCAGCTGGCAGGATTAGTTTCTAAACGACTGAGGGTA
Organism: Lepilemur ruficaudatus; assembly: GCA_963574885.1. Taxonomy (NCBI): domain Eukaryota; kingdom Metazoa; phylum Chordata; class Mammalia; order Primates; family Lepilemuridae; genus Lepilemur; species Lepilemur ruficaudatus. The sequence continues at coordinate 5,680 of CAUYRT010037974.1, read as the reverse complement.
TGACATATGACTCCGAGCCAACCAATCAATCACTGAAGGTGGTGGCACCTGTCCAGCCAGAATAAGGATTTGAATGGAGATCTCTAGTCAGCACCCCACTTTCCAAAGCATAAGACCTATGGGGAGCTCAGTGAGTGGCATTTTGAGGGGAAGGAGGGAGAAGCTCATATGAACTTTGGGGAAATCATTCCAGTTCCCATCTTTCCAACCTCAAACTCTGGAGGAATGGAATAATAGCCTGGGGCCTGATGTGGAGGCTCTTTTTATGAGTTGTCTTTGTGTCTGCATGCCCAACTCTATTATTTTGAGTTGATCCCCTATGTTGTCAATTGCTTGGTTGATCCTCTCACTCCACATAGTCTATGGTTTCCTGCCTTTTAATGCCTTACCTGCTTGTGAGCATCTCTGCCTCAGGATGGAGAGATGAAAACAAATACATAAACTAATCCAACACAGAGAGTTTTGCTAGTCTTTCTACTCCGGACTAAAAGAGGAGGTAAGGAGGGAGAAGGCAGAAAGAGGTTCAGCAAACATGAAAGCTGAGGAATTTAAAAGAAAAGACTTAGGTCAAAAATGAAGTCTTCTTTGAGTCACTGGAGATACAAATGGAAAATAAAACCCTTAGAGCAACTACATTATGAGATGATTTCAGGCGCAGGAGGACCTGGAACAACTCCCGTGACGGAGATATCCAGAAGAGAAGAAACTTATGAGGGAAACAGGAGGCAAAAAATATGGACAGAAATGTTTGGGGAGTGGTAGTAGCTTTTTATTTTTTTATTTTTTTTTTTGAGACTGTGTCTGAAGCAGAAAGATCTAGAATGGTTAGGCTGCTTGTATACCCAGCTTAATACAAGGCATCACATTGGCCCAAGGCATTTCTCTGAAGAAGGACTCTATTCACCCACTGGAAACATACGCCTGCATATCTCACTCATTTCCTAGGGAAGTCCAAACACTGAGTAAGATGTATTTGTAACAGGATTGGCAAGAGGACAATGCACACTGGGGATGTGAGGAGAAAGGCCTGTTCACATTCCTTTGCCAATATCAGTGCCAAGAAAGCTGCTCTTCACAGACCAGTCCTCAACCAGCAGTCTTTCAGCCACATTTTTCTCAGCAGCAGCAAGTCACTGACTCCCTTTGTGACCAGTTCATGTTGTGGTCTTTAACTCGCTGGCTGTTTTGCCTGGACGCTGTTACCCTTGGTAAGGTGGCGCTTTCCTTACCTCAGAAGTTGCATGACAAGCTCAAGTGGGAACAAAAGGATTTGTGTCTTTTTCTGTGGGGACTGGGGAGGAGGTGATAAAGGAAGGAATTGGTTTGTTTTTCTCCACCAGGAAAAATATAAGAGCAATGTTTCCAGTTTCATTGATACTTCATTGTAAGTGCCCACATATGAGCAGATATGCATGGGAGTGAAAAAGTGAAAGTACATGATTAAAGGTTTGGCAATGGGACTCCACAGGGAGACAGAGAATGCTCATTTTGGGGAAAAAAGCTAAAGCTCCCCTACCAGCAATCTGATTTGATGAAGGGCTCTCATCTTGCGAATGGCCAGCTGTTCTCCATTCCTCTGAGGACCCAACAAAAGGAACTAGCCCTTGGTTGCAGCAGAGAAAGTTTGTAAAGGCATATAAGAAATGATTTATTTGCATCTGGGCTAAAGGGCTAAAGGGCTAAAAAAAAAAAAAAGAAATGATTTATTGACAGTGAGAGTTGTTAAGCTACTGAGAAAAATTGTAGACTCCCCTTCCCCAGAGTTCTTTAAAAGTAGTAAAGATAAGCATTTCCCATGTATGGCTTAGGTGGGTTTCCTGTGTTGTATATGTTAAGGTGACCTCTACTCATAAGGCTGTGCTAGGATGACTAGTACATCTCTAAAGATTAGCAAACAGGCTTTAGTAAAGACAGAAAACTCAGAACACACCTCATGCTTCCACCCTAGTTGTTGCAAGTTTCTGGTCATATTCATTGCATTTCATACAACCAATCTCAGAAACAGACATGTGACCCATCTAGCAGATGCAGAAACTAAGGCATGAGGGACCATGTGACAGCTAAAGAATGTGTCGACTGTAATGCTATCACAGCCTGGTTACTGCATCACTCAGCAGGAGCACCAGGGTGAGTTCTTGGATACTGAAATCCAGTGTGGTTATGCGGCTGGCCATACCAGGACAGGGAAACAAAGCTATTGCATACATAAAGTATACAAGAGGAATTAAGATAGAGTGAAGTATAGCATTGTGTGTGATTTCTATTTATGTGAATACAAAGTCACTTAGCCAGTTTCTGGGAATGAACTTGGATTGCTTTGGAGAGCTGTCATAGAGGAGATTACTCCATTGCAGCCACTGGAACTAAAGGCATTTGCTAGGATACACTGCCCTGTCCAACACACATGAACATGAAGCAGTGTGTGTGCACTCCACATACCCGGTTGCCTCTCTCTTCAGCCACAGGAGAAGTTGATTGAGACTCATTTTGTGCTAAGAAACTATTGAGCAGTTGGATCTTTGAGATCTCTTCCTTGACTGCATAAGGTCAAGTCTATGACTTAAAAAGGTTTATATTCAAAGTGTCTAGGCTTCATCTCTCCAATGTTTAATTCCATGATCACTTTTAACTTTATATTATTTGAGTCCTGGAGAAAATATTAGAGAATTATCTGGAACAGCAATTCTTAACCTGATATCTGTGGATAGTGCTGGCTCACAACATCTCTAGTCCTAAATATGGTGACCACTTCACCTAAGATTCTTTGGGACTTCCCTGGTTTTACCACCAAAAGTCCCACATCCCAGGAAACCCTTGAGTCCCAGGAAAACTGGCATGGTTGATTACTCTAGTCCTAAAGGAAATAAGGACAATGAACTCTTTCTAAAATTGGAAGTACTTGATCTAAATTCTGAAGGACAGAGAGTTTTCCTAAACCTAAATGCATTTAACTTAAACTGAATTTTGAGAATCTGTCTTCCTACATCTTGGCTTCAAAATGTCACTTTTAAAATGAAAAATTAAATCATAGTGACAGTGATTAGTGGTATTATAGTTTATTTGATAGCTTTATTTGTCACAGATGAGGACAAACTTATGTCAGAACCCCTCCCCTTATTTCTACTATTGTCTGGGTACCACTCACTGATACAGTCCCTTTCTATGCCTTAAAGTTCTCTGTCCTTCCTACTGGTTGTCATACTGTGACTTTTTTTTCTGAGACAGTGTCACTCTGTTACCCAAGCTAGAATGCAGCTGTGTGATCATAGCTCACTGCAACTTCCAACTCCTGGCCTCAAGTGATTCTCCTGCCTCAGCCTCCCAAGTAGCTGGGATTACAAGCATGCACCATGATGACCAGCTAATTTTTCTATTTTTAGTAGAGACAGGGGTCTCACTCTTGGTTAGGCTGGTCTTGTACTCTTGAGCTCAAGCAATCTTCCCACCTCTGCCCCCCAGACACACTGAGACTTTTGATCTCAAGGTGATGATGATGTCCATGGGGGACATACAAGGTTAGTTCAGACTATGAGTGCTGTGTTTGAAACAGCTAATACACTTGTTCTGATAGTTTATGCACTATGTCTGGAGAAATTGGCCTTCCCCTTACCTTCCCTGTCTTCCCATGAAATTGTTTCCCCATCATTAAACATTTTTTGAAACTCTGCGTGGAAACCATAGGGGCATTTAGTTTAGTATTACTCCAAATACTATTGGAGTAATACTATGGAGGGAGGCTGCAGGTGAAGAAGTGGTAAGTGACGGCTTTGCCATTGAATCACTGTGTACCCTTGGGCAAGTCACTTTGCTTTCTGAAACTCAATTTGCTCATTTGTAAATTGAGGATAACACCTTCCTTACCAACCTAAGAAGATTGTAGGACAGAGCACTTGAGATGACAGATTTGGAAGTGATTATAATGATGCAGCCAGCGGCTGCTTGTTTATCAGCTTGTTTCCTCTCCTCCTCTGGCCTGGGCTTCTTCATCAGGAAATGAGGCCATAACCAAGGGTTGCTTGCACTTTTCATAATCTTACAAACTCTAATATAACAAGCAGAGGCATTACCTCATTGCGGCCAAGCATACCTGCTTTCTAACAGCAATTACTCAAAACTAATTCCACTCTCCCCTTCTTGGCCTTCAATCCCTCATCACATCTTTCTCTCATTCCCCCCTTCTCAGGCACAAAGCCTCATTCCCAGGGGCCCAGCTCAGGGCACTTTCTTCCCAAGCCCTAGCATTCCAAAGTAAGCACCTGCAATTTACGATCTCTGCTCCCTTCCTGCACAAAACACATAGCACAAAATACATGCGTATCAAGAGGGGAATTGTGGTGGAGTGAAAAAAGAGCATTATACTAAGAATCAAATACCTGGGCTCTGGTCTGGCCAGTGTACCTCACTAGCCTTTTACCCTTGGGTAAATCACTTCCTTCCCATATTCTCATCTGTGAAGTGATGTGGGGGGAGGGAAGTTAACATTGTGTGCTGGAAAAGCGCTGGCCTAGGAATCCGCAGATCAGGTTTCTGGTTCCAAGGTTGCTGCTTGCTAACTTACTCTGTGACTTGGGAAAATCACTTCCCCCTTAACTGGCCAAACTCCCCCATATATAAAACAAGAGGATTGGATTAGATGATTCATTAAGGTCTCTGCCAGTCTAGAAATTGGATGACTCTATGAAAGGGATTTCATTAAACAAACTTGAGTTGGAGTGCCTACCTTGTGCCAGGCACTGTTTGATGGTGATTGTGAAAGGGCTCATGGCTGGGACCCTGAGAGCCCTAGTACAAATGCTGCTTGCTCCTGTCAGTGTCCTAAATTGGCAATGTGGCAGCCCCATACAATCAGTTCCTGCACTTCTCCTGCTTTGGGTACACCCCACCGCCTTCTCCTCCCCCATGCCACTACCTATAACTTTAAGCAGTGGTGATGAATCATGCAGAAGTTTCTGAAACATACTCCAACCACCTGTATACTGGAGATATTCACAGTGCTGTCATCAAGCTGCAGTGTGGTCTCTAGCTGTCCCAGTAGAGAAACAGGCCAGAAGGCAATGGCAGATTAATGGAGTTGGGAGGGAAGTGGCTGATTTTTGACAGAGGGGTCTGTGAAAGCCATTTGTGAGTTGTGCTGAAGAGACTGGATCTGAAAAGACTCTCAGCATCTTGAATCTGAGATTACTTATTTCCAAAGGGACCTTGAAAGGCCTTACAGCTATATGTTTCTGCTGCAAGGCAGAGAATGCCTGATCTTGATCTATTTCAGAGATATGAGAAGCTTTCTTGACTGTATCCAGCAAGGGACAAGGAAGTTTTTCTTGGTGGCCAGCCTAGAGTTAACTCCTACTGGTTGGAAGGTTACCTCCCATTTTTTTTTTTTTTTTTTTATACAGAGGCTCAATCTGTTGCCCAGGCAAGAGTGAGTTCCGTGGCATCAGCTTAGCTCACAGCAACCTCAAACTCCTGGGCTCAAGCAATCCTTCTGCCTCAGCCTCCCGGGTAGCTGGGACTACAGGCATGTGCCACCATGCCCGGCTCATTTTTTTTTCTATATATATCTTTAGTTGGCCAATTAATTTCTTTCTTTCTATTTATAGTAGAGATGGGGTCTCACTCTTGCTCAGGCTGGTTTCGAACTCCTGACCTTGAGCAATCCGCCCGCCTCGGCCTCCCAGAGTGC